>JAYMSF010000419.1:0-16150 GCA_036897335.1 Silene vulgaris | reverse complement strand
TTAAATTGGGGGTTTAAAGGGGGGTTCTTTGGTTATTTTTTTTTTTTTTTTTTTTTTTTTACTTGGTTGCTTCTGATCTGTGATGCTACCTTTTGTAGGGCTTTTGAACATATTGTTCTTGTTCATTACAGAGACACCTCTGAGGTAAACTGTTCAACTCTTACCAAGGTTTTGCGGGTGCTCCTTAAGAGTGTATTTCTATTCATTCTGGAAATCACTTCAGGCTATCGTGTTTTTTTTTCATGCCATGTTCTCTATTATTGTATTCAGTGTTATTGGGGTAGTTCAACTGTGCTTCACAACAGTGGTTCTTGCCTGTTTTGGTGCTAAATCTTATTTCATTTAATTTTATATTATTCATTTACTTGTTTTATCATACCTTTAAACACTTTTTTCACCACCGTTATTGGATTCATGCCTAAACGGTTCCAAATAATGATTCATGTTAGCCGACGCCAAAACATTTTTGGACTAGTCTTTGTTGTTCTTGTGTCAAATTGAACATAATGAACCTAACAATCCTCATCCATGAACCAGAATTATTAAAACTTCCCAATTTGTTAAATTTGATATACATGCTTAAAGTATAAATATACAGTAACTGCATGGTATTTTAACAGGGAAAACTCAGTCCTGGATCCATCGCAGATCCATCACCAGGGCCATCTGTCACATTAAGCCAGAGCACTAGTTCATTTACTGTGCAAAATCCTGGATCATCCTCATTGAGCGAATCTTATCAAAACCACTCAAGTCCAGGTTCACTAGAAGTGAGCTCAGATGCAACTATGGCGAAAGGGTTTGACTACTTAAATGGGTCAAATGTAGCTCAAAATTCAAGTATGATGTCAGAGTCTGAGGTTAGTCAGGCACTTCGTAGACTAGAGATGCAATTGAGCTTGGATGATGACAGCTTGAAAGAGTATGTACCGCCTGATGATCTGGATGGAAATGAAGATAAGTATTGTATTCTGGATGATTACAATAGTTACCCTGGAGCATCTCACTCAAATGGTTCATTGCCACAACCTGACCCAGGTTAAATTTCTGGTCATCATAGTTTTTTAGTTTGCAGTAGCATGTCATTTCTAAGGTTTGATCTTGATAAAAAGTTCCAAAATATCTACTAGAGAAAAAAGTGTGATGGGCTTTCCCATAAACAACCTAATTTAGCTATGCTAGGTGTCTAGGTTTGAAATGCACTAGAGCTAGTTTTATAACTAGATAGAAAAGAACCCTTAAGAAATCTAACCTACAATTTACAAAGAGCTAATGAAATTATGGCTTATGAAGTTGTTGACAAGTATAAACTGTGGCGTGGAGGTCTTCATGAAGCCTTTGCCTTTAAATATATCTAGCGTATTTGTGCTTTAACTAGTTGGTTGGTTCGGTGTCATTCTCAATGGTATTTCCTCATGGTATACCCCTTCATTGCACCTTTATAACACTTTTGTCCCCTTTTGGACCAGAAATAGATACCTATTATAGCTTGCATGGCTGTGAATAGTTCCCACATATCTTTGACCTCACTCATGCACTCGTGACAAACTTGCCAAGAGGTCATTCATCCAAAAACTAATCCCCACCTTTAAGTGTAGTGCTCTCAACACATGAACTAAAAAAGAAACCACACTGTATTTGTTTGAGTACTACTATTGATCCGTTTAAACACTCGTTGGATCTCAACCAATCTCCTTAATAATACTATAAGATTTACAACCTTTCTGTGTTGATCTTTGTGTTGCACAGTTTCAGATTTATTAGTCTTTGTTTTTTTTACCTACAAAACTTCTTGCATAGAGCATACTAAAAATAACATGATTACTGTCTTTCTTGTTTTTGAACTTCATCAAATTGTAATTACCATATCTCATGTGCATACCTTGAGTACTTCAATCCATTTTCTAGCGATGGCGCTGTTTCCATTAATTTGTACACATTGTGTTTTTGCAATTCCAACTCAGTTAAAATGGTCATTTCCTTACTTCCATATATACCACATAAGATGTCCAAAAGCCGAAAAAGCACTCTCTAGGCATACTGACTTGAACATTCTTATATTTCAGATCGTGATTAGATCGTGATAGCATGTTTTTTAATGGGGTGGCAGTAGAGTAGCTTAGAAAATTTCTCCCTCATTAATATTTGAGTATTCCTTAGAAAACTGTCCCTCAAGTTTCATTGCTCGTTTAGGTTGCAACATAGCATGGGACGATGTCTTTGGTTTACCCAAAGATTCCCAGCAGCTGCAGCTGGGCGGCCTAGATGGAAAGAGAGCATATGTCATGAATTCAAGTGTGAGTTTACTTATTATGGTAACACTTTCAATGCAAACATTAAGTTTCTTACATTTCTTTCCCGCGTGTATTTTACCTGTCTTACATCTTGTGTTGATTCTTTCGATAAGACGGTAAATGAGAAGCTTTCCTTAGGGGCAGGGATCTATATTTAAGGCATGTTAGTATGTGACAGATGGATCATTGCTTGAATTAAACTCTTATATTAATTGACAATGGAAATAGATCTCGGTAAGGGGTAATAGTCCTACTGGTTGTGAAGCAACCTCCAGACTATGGTATTTGATGATTGATCTTTTGATCGAGAACTGAACATATATTGGGGCCGATAGAGGTGTTGACAATAGCATCACTATCAATCAAAATGATTGTGGTTTTACATGATGACAAATTTGTTTTACATATCCTACAACAACAATGGAAATATGAATGGCCTCCAGGTGTAATTTTTGGAACGTGATTGCATTTTCATCTAGCTAACTGCAGCTCACTCATCTTAGGTTACTCCCCGCATCCCCTCAGCATTTCATAGAATTTTATCTCTCTGTGTGCCATCTCAACCATGCAGTTTTGAAGCATATATCTTAAATTGTCTCTGATGTCTGTTGTTTCTGTTTTCCTCCTCAGTAATGGAACACATGAAAGTCATTAATATTCTAATGGATGTCAATTAATAGAACTTGACTTTTTGATCTACCTTACTTATTTTAACTTGAACAAAGTATAATTCTATATCAGGGAAATATCGCATCTGCTGTTGAAAGGCCAGCTAAACAAGAAAACTATCAAGTTCAGTGTATTGGTGCAAATACTGGTGAGAAATGTACACTTCTTTGACCCAGGTTTCAATTTTCAATTACTAGATCCAGCAAAAGGGTGAATTTGCTTACTTAACTTACACCCATTTGATTTCTGCTTTAACAATTAGGGATTGAAGCTCCTGAGGATTTAAGTAATCTGGCATATTCTTCTCAGATGTATCCTGTTTCCTCAGAATTGTCTATGATGTTACTTGATCCAAGTATTGGAATGCCTGTTGCTATCGATTCAAGCTTAACAGTCGCTAAAGAACAGAGATTCACTATTCGTACAATATCTCCGGAATGGGGATTTGCCAACGATTCTACAAAGGTGTGTTTCCTATCTTTGCTAGACTGATATTTGTGTGGCAATTCCACATTTTGGGTATATACGTGATTGCCAAACGAAGCTAGGAAATCGATCTTTAAGGGGCCTGGGTCGTGTGTGTAATTTACTAATTTGACATATATCCTTCATTCTTTTTGCTGGTAAATCTGGGTCACCAGGTGTTGAATTTGAGCTCTTACTCACGTTTTGTGTGTAGGTCATTATTGTTGGATCTTTTCTCTGTGATCCCTCAGATTGTACGTGGCATTGCATGTTTGGTGATGTTGAAGTTCCATTACAAGTCCTACAAGATGGTGTTTTTACTTGCCATGCCCCCTCTCATTTATCCGGAAAAGTCACACTTTGCATTACTTCTGGTAATCGAGAATCATGTAGTGAGATTAAAGAGTTTGAGTACCGTGAGAAACATAGTACTTGCAAACACTGTGATAAACGCGAAGAAGAAACAAGTAGAGGTACAGAAGAGATGTTGTTGCTTGTAAGATTGGTAAAGATGCTTTTGTCAGATATACCTATTAACCGAGGAGGAAACAATGAACTGGAAGTTGATATATGTTTGAAAGATAAAGGTATTGATAATTCATGGGATCAAATCATGGAGGCACTTTTAGTTGGTGGTGGGAGTTCAACCACCACCCTTGAATGGCTATTGCAGCAACTAATAAAGGACAAGCTACAACAATGGCTTTCTTCACACACCACAGGAGTTGATTCTTTATTGTCTAGAAAAGAACAGGGAGTGATACACATGATTTCCGGGTTAGGCTATGAGTGGGCTTTAAATCCACTTTTGGATTATGGAGTTGGTGTAAATTTCCGTGACATAAATGGGTGGACTGCTCTTCACTGGGCTGCTAGATTTGGAAGGTGCATTTCTACTTTCACGACTTCAGCCTGGGACTGTGGGCTTGACTTTAAACATTTATTTTTCTGTGTGTTTTGGGATGGATGTTAAAGAATCACATATTTTTCCAAAATATTAAATTGTGCTTGAGTGGGTGGTACACACGTCTTTTTGTGCACACATGATATGTGAAAAGGCACCATAGATAATTTGCTCGCATTCACACATACTTGGTTGCCTCATTTGGCCTGAAAATAGAATCCAGCTTTTATCAGAAGGATGCTATTTATTCCAAATTAATATTGCTTTGCAGAATGTCTCATGTGTTTTGACATATCATACTGCTTGGACATATCATACTGCTTGAGTGATTAGTTGACCTTATTAACTGAAAATATATCCCCGACTTTTGTGACAGGGAAAAAATGGTTGCTGCTCTTATTGCTTCAGGAGCATCAGCTTTGGCAGTGACTGATCCCAGTTCAAATGATCCGACGGGTAGAAATGCAGCCTATATTGCAGCAGCAAATGGGCACAAGGGACTCGCTGGCTATCTGTCAGAAGTGGCGCTTACTAGCCATCTCTCATCCCTTACAATGGAAGAAACTGAGCTTTCAAAGGGCACTGCTGATGTGGAGGCTGAATTAACTGTAAATAACATTTCTAAGGAGAGTGTAAACTCACTTGAAGATCAAGTTTCACTAAAGCATACATTGGCCGCTGTTAGAAATGCAGCCCAAGCTGCTGCACGCATCCAAGCAGCATTTCGTGCCCATTCTTTCAGAAAGAGGCAGCAGGGAGAAGCTTCTGGCTCTGGTGTGGATGAATATGGCTTCGCATTAAATGACACTCAGGGGATTTCAGCTGCATCAAAGCTTGCATTTCACAATTTACATTATAACCATAAAGCTGCTTTATCTATTCAGAAAAACTATCGAGGTTGGAAAGGTCGAAAGGACTTTGTATCATTGCGCCAAAAAGTAGTGAAGATACAGGTATGTCTTTCTTCTTTTTCCTTGTTCTCCCTTTCTAACCGAGTTGTCCTTCCCACCCTTCCCTTCTAATCTTACCTGTTTTAAATTTTAATGACCAATAGAGTTGAAAGACTCACTGGTATGTTACCTTGTGGATATGATAAACAAAGTCAAATTGTTTCAGTGTTCACCAGTTACCAAATGCTCAACATGCTTTAACTTATGGGTCAACTAGGAACTGCCTCTGTTAGTAGGTGCTTGCTGCTCGCTCGCTGTCTATTAAATGATCCCCGGGGAGTACTTGTCAGGCTTGAAAGTAGTTATTTCCCGGCTTTCATAAGTCGTTACGTAAGTTAGACTCTCCCTTACCCAGCTTGCTGTGGGAGCCTCTTTGGTGGTAAGAATGTGATGGTGAATTGGTGGCGATGATGAGGATAATAGAGGCCCTCGATAGTGGTGTTATAGCTTTCTCCTATGTTTATCTGTTCTGTATCAGGTCTTGATGAAGCTTGGTTTTGGAGAAACTCTATTCTTCGTGATAGCTATTATGGTTTTTTCTAGATATTGACTTCTGAAAAGCACTTTTGTCAGAGCTATAATCTTTTTCTGTTGGCAGGCTCATGTCAGAGGCTATCAGGTACGGAAAAAGTACAAGGTGATATGTTGGGCAGTTGGTATCCTAGATAAAGCCGTATTACGGTGGCGCCGCAAAGGTGTCGGCTTGCGAGGATACAAGCCTGAAGTAGATTGTGTTAATAATGATGAAGAGGACGAGGACATTATCAAGGTATTCCGCAAAGAGAAAGTTAATGTAGCTATTGATGAGGCGGTCTCTAGAGTCTTATCCATGGTTGACTCTCCAGATGCGCGCCATCAGTACCAGCGCATGATTGGAAAATTTCAAGAAGCTAAGGTGATGACTCTTCAAACATCTCTTTACGTGTGTGTTATTTGGCTGCGTGTTAGTTGTCTGACACTTCACTTTTCGGATCGTATATTGTATGTCTGATCCAAAATATATCGGATATTGTATATCAAATTTTTAAAAACCACTATCTGAATCCGATCCCATATCCGAAATTTTATTGATATGAATATCCAATCAAAACTAATATTCGGATCAGGTATCAAAATTTTCGGTTAGCTGCTGAATTGGATTTAGATATTCGGTTATTTTTCTCAGCCTTAACCTTAGCCACCAGGTTCCTATAATTACAAGTTAGACAAGCAGATTCTGGTGGAATTTGTGTTGGTACGGTTCCAGCAACTGAGCATTGCATGTTTGATGCTCACTCTGTAGTTTCTTGCAGACGCAGCCCACTAGTCTTGACATGTCATATTGACATATTTATAGGCCGTCTTGATATTTAGCCATTTAGGGCTTGTTTGAATGGGGGGTTTTGGAGGGAAAGGAAGGGGAGGCGGAGGGGAAGGGATAAAAAATCCATTTTCCCTTCTCCAAGGCAAATCACTCTCCAACATGGAAGATTTGGAGGGAAATTGTATCAAAACGGCAAACACCCCCATACTTCACTCCACCTCCCCTTCTCTCCCTCCCTTTCCTTTTCCCGTATCCCCTCTCCTCCTTGTCCCTCCTACTTTGCTATCCAAACAAGGCCTTAGACTTAATATCCAGGAGGAGTATAACCGTATATGCCATTACAGAAAGGCCTTTTGGCTTGTTGCCTTTATCTTTTGTGTTACGCAAGCTTCCAAATATAAAACATATTGGCTGATCCGATCGAGATATTTATTCGTTATGGTTTATATGACCTAAACATATGCCACCATGTCTTAGTATGCTACCATAATTCGCAATGACCAACAGTGTTATTTATACTCCTATTTTATATCATGTTCTAGAGCTTACTTTAGATTTAACTTTTTCTCAATGACCCTTCATCGTATTGCAGGCAGTGCGTCAAGGCGTAACAAGTCCAAATCCATCAACTTCTCAAGATGACGTTTCTGACATGGACAATGACCGGTTTCCGCCATCTGGCTTGGATATTGACGATTTTCTCACCTTTCCTTGATTGACTTGACTCGTCTGCCTTCTTTATTTGAGATTCTACATGAACGTAGGTCTGTCATCAGCTCGTGGGGTTTGTTAGGTACAGGGTTTAATTGTGTCGTGTTTGGCCAATTATGTTAGCTACAAGGTGTGGTTAAAGCTCTTTGACGTTAACATGTGGTGAGACTTATGATTCGGGTTTCTCTTTGAATTATCACCACATATCACTAGGTTTTTTTGTTTGTGTAAATGCTTGTAAATAATGCCATTACTTATGAACAAACTCGTATATGCTAAGTAGCAGGAAAAACACCCGACTTGTACGGCTCTTCGGGTTTTCACAGCAAATATCAACTCAATTACCAGCCGTTAGGCAAAGCCTATATATTACTATTAGTAATCTAGTAATACATTTTTTAATAGTTTGTGGTCTTGATTATAATTATCATTTATTCATTTCTTTCCTTACTATGGGGCTGCAAAGGTAAAATTTGCAAATAAAAAACATTTCACTGAAAATCAACTATCTAAAACCTGTAGAGTCTTAAGGGGTTAATGCCCAACATCTCTCATGGTTGCTACGCCGCTTAATGGTGGTCTCTTTGAGTGTTCTAAAAGCTCTCATGGCGGGTTTTCGTCATATAGATGCTAATACTGATTGCTTAAATCTAGCTTTACAAGTCGGAGGCAATGCATCTATGAGCCATGATATCAAGACCATACTTCTTAGGATTTCTGATTTTATTTTCTCTTGCCACTGTTTTTCTATAAGTCATTGTCCTAAGTATCTTAATAAGGTTGCTCATGCCATTGCTTTAGAATTTAGATGCAAGGGCACAAGGACTTTCTCGTGACTGTTAAAAAAAAATGGAGGAGACTTTGGAATATACTCCGAATTCTTTAAAACTTGTTATTTTGGGCTACAATTTAATAGGGTAATTTCAGAACTGACCCAAACACGCGGTAGAAAAATGAGAAAAAGAAACGTGATCCAGTTTGATCTCTCGAACGTCTCAATTTGAAGGGTTATTAATTCACGGTTTTCGGTTTTCATAAATTCTTGGGTCCCGGAACAAAACATTACGGAAAATGAACGGATGGTTCCTCGGGTTAGAAAAATAGGCCACACAAATTTTGATGAGCTAGCGTATATGATAAGGTGCTAAATCGACCCAGTCACGTGGTAGAATAACCGAGTGAAAAACAAACGTAAATAGATACGACCTCCCGATGACTAAAACTGAAGTGAATACACTGTCTTTCGGGACTCCGAGGTTCCGAAGCAAAAATGTCCAGAAATTGCAAAGATGATTAAACTGGTCAGATAAAGTGGCCCCATGCCACAAAGATTTTGGGTAGCAACTTATGACATTTCTATGTGCATGTATGTATGAGATAAACCAGTCTCGGTCGAAAATCGAATAATCGTGAAAATGAATCTAACACTTGTTATTTGAGGCTGAAATCGAATAAGATAACTCCTGAAAAGACCAAGACCTCTCGAGCAGCTCAACTTGAAGCATATAATACACTCTTTTTGAGATTTCAGACTCCCGAAACAAAATGTCCGTAAATCAAACGGACGGATCCTCAAGTCAGATAAATCGGTCACAAAATTTGAAGAGCAACAAAGGACGTTTGAAAGTGCCCATGCGATTAACTAGCCTCGAGTGAAAATCGGATAATCCTCATCAATGGATTAATACTTGTTATTTAGAGCTGAAATTGAATAGGGTAACTTTTGAAGCGACCCTGGACATGTGGTAGAAAAACTGAGAGAAAAAGAAACGTGTCCCAGTACGACCTCCGAAACGGCACAAACTGAAGTGAATAATACACGTTTTTTGGGATTTTATAGTCCCGAAAAAATGTCTGTAAATCTTAAAGATGGTTCGTCATGTGAGATAAAGTGCTCACACAAATTTTGAGGAGCAACATATGACGTTTGAGGGTGCCGGTATGAGATAAATCAGACACAGGTGAAAATCCGATAGTCAAGAACAATGGTTTAATACTTGTTATTTGGAGCTGAAATTCAATAGGGTAACTTCTGAAATGATTTCGGACACGAGGTAAAAACCCCAGCAAAAACGAAATGTGACCCGGTACAATCTCCCAAACAGCTCAAAACGAAGTGTAATGATACACGGTTTTCAAGATTTCAGAGTCACAGAACAAAAATGTTCGTAAATCTCGGCCACACAAATTTCGAGGAACAACATAGAACGTTTGATAGTGCTGGTATGCGATAAACTAGTCTCTTGCAGAAATCGTATAATCGTGAACAATGTATTAGTGCTTATTAATTGGGGTTAAAATTAAATAAGGTGACATTGTATGCAATAAATTAGGATCGGGCCAAAACTGATAATCCTTAACAATGGATTACTAATTGTTATTTGCGGCTGAAATTATTGAATAGGGTAACTTCTGAATCGATCGTGGACACGAGGTAGCAAAACCAGGAGAAAAACAACCTTAACCCGGTAAGATCTCCCGAACAGCTCAAATCGAAGCGTTTAATACACGCTTTTCGAGATTTCAGACTCTCGAAACAAAAATGTCTGTAAATCATACGGACGGACCCTCAAGTCCGATAAATCGTTCGCACAAATTTTTAGGAGCAACAGAGGACGTTTGCAAGTGCCGGTATGCGATTAACTATCCTCGAGCGAAAATCGGATAACCTCATCAATGGATTAATACTTGTTATTTGGCGGTGAGATTGAATAGGGTAACTTTTGAAACGGCCCTAGACATGTGGTAGAAAAATCGAGAGAAAAAGAAACATGTTTTGATACGACCTCCCAAACGGCACAAATTGAAGTGTATAATACACGATTTTCAAGATTTTAGAGTCGTGGAAAAAAAATGTCCGTAAATCTTAAAGACGGTCCTCATGTCAGATAAAGCGCCCATACAAGTTTTGAGAAGCAACATATGACGTTTGAGAGTGATGGTATGAGATAAATCAGACTCGGCCGAAAATCGGATAGTCCAGAACAATGGTTTAATGGTTGATATTTAGGGGCTGAAACTGAATAGGGTAACTTCTGAATCGGTCTCAAACACGAGGTAAAAATCTCAGAGAAAAATAAACGTGACCCCTTAATTATATAACTGGAGTCGGGAGTCAGGAGCCAGGCCATGGATGATAAGCTAAAGTTGGCTAAAGATATATGCATGATGCGTTATTATTGATGAGAGTTAGCCAGCCATCGTACAAATTAAACTACTTATTAAAAGACCTGAGATCGATCCAAGTGAAATTAATTACCTGCCTTAATTAGCTTGATTAAAAATGGAATGATGCAATCAATGAATGAACAATTAATAATAATAATGCACCCAATTTAGAATGACATGCATGACAAGACACAACGAACACAAGATCGATGTTATTAGTATTGTCATCTCATCAAAATGCATGCTTATTAGCTCATAAGTCATAAGTCATAAGTCATAAGTCATAATAATAAGGTTATCCAAACCCCACCAATTATCACCTAACCAATCCATTTTATATTAACCATTTTACACAATCATCTTGTTGCATCCAACATCATCCCTCTTTGCCTTTTTGCTCTTAACCATTCCCACCTACATACTATCGTTCATGCTATATAATGTGCTCCATCAAAAATACTTGGTATGTTTATATTCGTGACGGAAATTCTGAATAATGTACTCCTTAAGATCAAACACCTAAGTCAGACGATAAAAATAGCAACATATTTAAGTATAATACGCACCCACAAAACTGACTAAATCGTTATAGTGTGAACAAGACATGCATACAAATTAAAGGAAGTTGTCGGGTTATATCATTTTTAAAATTTCTCCATTAACGACAATAAAAAGCGGATTAGTTCGTAATAAAAAAGAAGAAACGACGTTAATCAAGGTGAGACATTGGTTCTAATTTCTCAACATTTGCAACTTAATGGTCGGATATGACATTCACAACATTTGCAACTTAAGATTAAGATGGCCTAATCTTCGTTTATAAGGTTACTTTCTACTTGTATACGGACTACGGAGTATTAGATGAGCCTTCAGGAGCCTATGGGTAAAGACACTTGGGCCGCTTCATAATATATATATATATTGTGCAAAATGTCGTATGTGAAGTACAAAACCGAATAAGGATTCACTTTTAGGTTGTGCAAGTATTATGTATCGTAACAACATGAGCTATATGGCAGGTTATTAAAACACTGCAAGACTGCAAGTGATATGATGGATGTGTCAAATGAGATTATTATGGCGTTTTTATGACGTTTTTATGATGTTAGAATTGTCATTAGAAATAAAACGATCATTATGTTTAGCAACGAAGAAAACAGCTAAAATAGAACATTATTGTAAAGTTACCTAAATTACACTAGATTTCTAATAACACTGGTGCAAGTTTACGTTGTTGAAGACAAAATAATTCATTCTACATGAGCAGAGTCGTAAAATCAGAGAGTCGTATGGGCTTTATGGGCTTATGGCAAAAGGGCCAGCATATTTGAGAGCGGCAATGTAAAGCAGATGATTTGAAAGCAAGAAACAGTAAAGTCTCCATATTACTCCCGGTTTGGTCGGAAAAATAGAAGCTCATTTCATTTCACCTCTTCATCATCTTCGTTCCTACCAGTAATCAATCAATAATAATCATGGTATGCTCTCCTTCCATGTTTCATCTCTGTATTTTTTTTATTGGTAATTATTAATTGCAGATCTGATTACAGTTGTGGTTTACCAATTACCATGTTTGCTATACTTGTCAAATATTTCATCTTTAATTCAATTTCATGTGTTAATGTGCAATTATATTATATTATATATTATATATTATATATATGGAGTCTGATTTTGTTGTGCAGTTAGATCATATGTGAATTTCATTCCTCAGTTGGGATCTTTGAAATAATTATTTGATTATGAATTATGATAACATTATTATCCCTTTTTTGCTGGGAGGTAGAAAAAGATAAGACCTTTATCAACATCTGGATTCTGGATCTTTGAATTGCATTTAATTAATAAATGTTGATTACCGAGTTTCCGCTTCAAATGAATATCCCTTTTGTAATTGGCGTTTTGTGTTTCCTGGTTGAAACAACTAAGCTTCAATATCAGATGACAAGTTTAGTTATGCAAATTGGAAATTAGTAGCACTCCGTATGTTTTACTCCATATCACATGCTTCTGTAGATTCCTTATTTCCTTGTCAAATAGCAGTATACCAATTATAGATCTTATTTTCAAAACTGGAAACAATGTGGCTACATCTAAACACCGAGGCTTAGGTTTCATACATATGCCCCGCATTTTGGCATATGTGGCACTGCCCGGAGTGGCCACTAGGGTAAGAATAATAAGTAAGCTGAGTCAAATTTACATTTATTGGGTTTGGTGTCTTCTGTGTAGACAACATCAAGGCGCCTTGCGGACAGGAAGAGTGAAAAGTTCCAGAAAAACATCACACGGAGGGGATCTGTTCCCGAGACAACCATAAAAAAGGGTGCAGATTATCCTGTTGCCCCTATTTTGCTCGGTTTCTTCGTATTTGTAGTCATCGGTTCATGTAAGATTCTGTATTCAGACATTTCTGAAACCTATACTCGAGTTATTGCTATTCAATCTTTTTGCTTAATTCTCTAATGCCATTTCATCCTGCCTTCTCCCAGCTCTGTTCCAGATTATCAGGACTGCCA
The DNA here is from genome assembly GCA_036897335.1 of Silene vulgaris. NCBI lineage: Eukaryota > Viridiplantae > Streptophyta > Magnoliopsida > Caryophyllales > Caryophyllaceae > Silene > Silene vulgaris. The sequence continues at coordinate 3,167 of JAYMSF010000419.1, read as the reverse complement.
CAAGTGGAGGAATGGCATAAATGCAGCTGGTGTTGCGAAGCTCTCCCCCCTTCTGTGTTTGGTCAACAATAGAAACCCAGAAATATATACTAGCTGTGTTGACGAAACTGGTTTTGAGAAAATGTTTTAAAAAAAATGTGATGATGCGTATTTTCTACATTCACTTATTATATGAAAGACCTCTTTGAGTTGAGAGTTGAGACTGTGATGCTCTTGGGAGCCACTCCATTCTACTTTGTAACCGAGAATCATGCCTTCAGTATCATCTACTCGTATGTATGACCTTGTGAAAATCGCTTGTATAGTGCTCCTTGACAGGAAAGCCTATCAAAGAAAATTGTGCTTTTAGAATGCTGTAGGCTGTAGCTCATAAATGAGCTCCTTCAGTCCTAGACTTTGTCTCTATAGATTCCCATCAAGTCCCTAAAGTGTCCCAGTAGTCTAAACCGAATGACTGCATGAACATGATATAGGCTGTACGCTCGAGTTTGTTTCCTTGGCAGTCGTAGGGAGCTACTGGTTATACTTCTACCAAATAAAGATACGACGAGGCACACATACTGGCATTCTGTGTACTTGAGTACTTACCAACATTGTTCATCCCCCGGTACAAACCTAAATGCAGTTTCTCACATCTTAAAAAAAAAGGTGTACTCGAGTACTTGCCAGCATTGATATAGCAAAAGCTGCTCTTGAGCTGGAGTTCTGTTGTAAATTTTTACAGAGTAATGAAATTTGGTACAAAATTACAAACCATAAATGTCACTAAGGCCTCAGTAATTTGAGGATCAAATGAAGCCTCTTCACATTTTAAATACCTTCATTAAAAAAAAGCTAAAAATTTTGGTGCAACCACCTATTCTTTCAAAGCTCACCCCAGGTTAGGTCAAGGGATAGCAGTAAGGCAAGGGTAAAAGGCAGTCCCGCTAGATACCCATTGACGTTTCCTCGCATAAGGAAGAACACAACTTGGTACCTTCTGCCACTCACCTTTCGCCACATCATATGTGACGATACGATTCATCTGGCGGGTCCGTAGTGACATCATGAGCAAACCTGTGTTGCCCAAACAACTCATTCTGACGTGCTTTCCATAAAATTCCAAGCACCATACATTTGGCATTCTGTCAACCTCCTTCCATAAGAGCGTCATCTTCTGAAGCTCCCATATGCACACACACGTGGCGGCATTCTTGGTTAGTAAACCCGCCAGATAAATCCGGCCACCACACTCTGCAAGATTCTGATCGCTTGAATTCGGCGGGTGTGGAATTAGGTATTGCTTCCAAACCCCGCTATCCATATTATACGACACAATCCCGTCCGGGTCCGAACGCATGAAGTATATTTTTGCACCGACGGACACTGTGTGGGAACGGAAATTCAGTGGTAGCGGTAACTTGATGCTCGAGGGCAAAATCCCGTGACGGGCCCACGAGTTGTTCCGGGAATCATAGATTTCATATTCGCCATCACGGCTAAACCACATTATCTTGTAGGCCCCATGAGTAGGGTTTCCAACCCGGATCATCCCAACAGCAACGCGAGACCAGACATTGACGGATCTTGCGGGAAGCTCCTTCCAAGCCTGAGTTAGTGGGTTGCAAATGTAGAAGAACCGATGACCAATATCGAGGAAACAAACAAGACCCCCAGCAGAAGCAACCGGCAAAAGGATAACCTTTGGAGCATTTGAAGGGACAGTCGGGTGGCGCCACTTTTTCATGGGTGGGTCATAAATGGCTCCAGTATTCACAAATTCGTGAGTAATAGAGTAGAACCAAGGTTGGGATTGTGGGACTTGAGAACAGTGTTCAGCGAAGCTGTTCGTAGTAAGCAAGGAATTCCATTTCTGACATACTGACCGAAACTGGAAGAATGTGGCGACAGGAAGCCTTGCAATTACAGCTTCAAGAAGGTCGTCCGGAAATTCCTTCCAAATTTCGGGATCCATGATTTCAGATGACTTCGACTTTCCAAGATTTCTTTCTTTCCGGGATCTTTTGATTGGTGGTGCCTTATAATGGTCGGCCATTTTCGATTTTCCAGTCTTTTCAGTTGTCAGGGTAACACTATTACAGTTTTCTTCTGGAGGATGTTCATCAATATCGAGGAAGCACCATCTACATATACAACGCTAAACTTTCAGTATAAAGCAAATAGGACATAACTACTATCCTGATATATTAGGATCAGCAAACAAAAAGCTCAACGTCAAATAAGCAACTACTCCGTCCTAATAAAGGTAACACCTTCCATTCTCAACAATGGTACAAAAGTAATCTCAATTGACCAGTTGAAAACGAAAAACTTGTTGATCTACATTTCTCACGCGATAAATAGCCTTAAAAGAGCTTCACAAAATACATCTAAAATCCATGACCTACAAGATCGATCACGCAATAACAAGCAGACAGATATGGTAATAAACCAATTTCTAATGATCCTCGGTTAGCTACATATCAATACCATGGCCATCAATTACTCCACGTTAAACAAATGATCCAGCAATGTGGACACATGTAACAAAATGCATAACACCAAAGAAGTCAACATCGGCTAATATGAACCAAGGTAAGGAATCGTGATTCGTGAGATTAAGATAAGACCACGTACGTATTAATAAAATGCGGAGAACAAGGAAAAACAACGAGGAAAAATAAAATAAAATAAAAAAGAAAACGAGGAAGAAACAGATTTGTCCATAGCCGCACTCAAGCATACCTTTCAAGTCCTCAACTACTAAATGTTAAACCTTAAAAAGAGCCAAATAAGAACAGGTACTTTCCCAGAAAATGGCAAGAAGTTATGATTGCATTCATGGACTAATTAGATTGAGAGCATGCTTTTAACATGAGATATGTCCCATGAGACGCCCCCATGGGAATTTTAAATGCCCTAATAACGTCAGAATTAGATATCAGGGAAAAAAAATGTTTAGAACAAAACAATTAATTAATGGCATTGCCCTAACATACAAGACCATTCCATCCCGGAATGTTTCCACATCTTGAGCAGGGTAAACAAACATATGTTAAGACCGAAAAAATTATCGAAGGTAGAGACTAGAGAGAAAAGAGAATATTGCACCTCCACATATGATACAAGATTAAGATGATGATACCTTGGAATGGATGGTAGAGGAGTAGTAGATTGGCGAATCCAAA
>JAYMSF010000418.1:0-16193 GCA_036897335.1 Silene vulgaris | reverse complement strand
TGTTCCCCGATATTGTATTCCCGCGTCCGCCACTAGTTAGTACTCCGTAATTGATTATCCTTTTCATGAATCTAACCAAATAAGGAATAAAATTATAAATAATTTCTTATCTTTCTCTCACCAAACATCCTTTTATAAACGTATCGATTAGAATGTTATCCCTATATTTATTCTCAAAATCTACCTTTTTTGGATATATCTACCCTAAAATGATAAAATATCACATCATATGATATCACATTGGATCTCTTTCAAATTTAATTTTCGAACAACCCAAATTCTCATTTAATATAGGTATATCCGTTCTTAAGCATAAGACGAGTCAAATAGTTAAACTAAAACAAAAGCAATTGGATTAGAAAAATCAATATAGTTGTCTTATAAGCACATGTTAGATGATACTTGACCTGTTTTAATACTAAGACGGGATATATATCCGTTTTAAGGAATACAATTTGTTCTAACAAACAAAATGGAGTTACTATTTGACTACAATGCTAGTGTAACAACCTGAACAACCTCGCAACACAAGAAAACTCACTCACATTTCCCGAGATTCCCAATTTACAACCTCCACCTTCCTCTCCTTAGTCAAACACTGTGTGCTCACATTTTCCCCAATTCAATTTCGCCCTAATTTCTCAATTTCCCTCTCCACAAAACCCTAAAATGGATTTCGTGGGGAAATCAATCACCAAAGAGTTCGAAGGATTTGGGGTTTTTCGAGGTGTGATTGAATCCTTTGATTCCGCAACTGGGTTTTATAGAATCATGTATGAAGACGGCGATTCCGAGGAAATCAATTCCGCCGAGGTTTCCAAATTGATTTCTAATTCATTGCATGTGGGCCCGTTAATGGCGGGTCGGAAACCTAAATGTCGTCCGATAAATGGGCCGCTACATGATCCTGGTAAGATTGATGATGTTAATTTGCATGCGAATTTAATGGTTGAATCTCAGTTAGGTCGTAGTTTAGATGTTAATGCTGATGCTAATGGTAATTGTACTGTTAATGGTAATGTTGTTGTTAATGATTGTGGTGCTGTTAATGGGAATTTGAATGGGGGGTTGGACTTGAATCGCGGGTTTGAGAGCGATGATGGTGTCGTAAATGGTGGTGGAGTAGGGGGTATTGACTTGAATGTGAGTGTGAGTGTGGAGGATTGTGAGGTTAATGAGAATGAGGTTGGTGTGGGAAAGGTGGGATCTTTGGGAAGTGTTGGTGAGGAAGGAGGGAAGAAAGAACGCGGGTTTGATTTGAATTTAGGGCTTGATGATGAAGGCGTAAATGGGGGGAGTGGGAGTGTAGATGTTGGGGTGTGTGTAGGTTTAGGTGAAGAGTTGAGAAATAAGGATGTTGGTGAAGTAGATTGTAACAATTTAGAAAGTAGGGCTAGTGATGGACAATTGAAAGAGGGTGGTTCGGAGGTTCTTACGCCAGTTTTACGCGAGGATGGAAATTCTGGTCGGAGGAAAAGGAGGAAGGTTGAGAAACAATTGAGCTCTCCAGTTAAAACTATTTTGAGAAGAAGTGCTCGTCGTGCTAAAGCTGCTGCCATTGAAGAGATTGAAGCGTCTAGTGCAATGGTGGAAGATGGAGTGAATGATGTGTCGGTATCTGGGATAACTGAAGAGTCAGAAGAAAAGCCTGTTGCTCAGGACATTCAAATGGTTGTTGAACCCGAGGTTCCTCCTTCAAAGATTGACTTACCACCTTCTTCAGATAATTTGAATTTAGAGGGAATTCCTGTTGGAGATCTTTTCACTGTATATTCTTGTCTTAGGTCGCTTAGTACATTGCTGTATCTAAGTCCCTTTGAATTGGAGGACTTCGTAGCAGCATTGAAGAGCAGGGTGTTTAACCCACTAATTGATTTCATTCACGTTTCCATTTTGCAAACTCTGAGGAAACACCTGGAATTTCTTGCAAATGAGGGATGTGAATCTGCATCCACTTGCTTAAGGTAAACAATTTAGTCTAAAATCGTTATAATATCTCCTTATGCTGTCCTCGTTTGATTTTGGTTTCAAACATATTGACTTTGATCGATAGTTTTTTTTTTTTTTTTTTCAAACTTGTCCAACTATTTCTAAAATAACTTTTGTATGGTATCTCTGCGACTCTGCATATATTCAAAGAAATTAGTTGTTAAAGTTGACATAGGGTTTCCATCAAAATCAAATGGTGACATAAATTTGGAATGAAGGTAGTACCATTTATGGGCCAATTAAAAAAAGTGAACTTTCTAATTGTTTTTTCTGCAACTTCCTTTCATGAATTTAGGAATTTGAACTGGGACCTGCTCGATGAAATTACGTGGCCTGTCTTCATGGTGGAGTATTTCTTGATTCATAGTTCCAGCCTTAAACCCGGTTTTAGCCTTAATCAGTTTAAGCAATTTGATGTTGGCTACTATAAGCAAGCGGAAAATGTGAAGATAGAATTGCTTCGTTGTCTTTGTGATGATGTCGTAGAGGTGGAGGCCATTAGGTCAGAGCTTACTAGAAGGAGAATCATGACCGAAGGCAATACAGATGTTGATCGGACAATTAGCAGTGATCCTTGTGGGAAAAGGAGGATCTTGTCAGATGCTTCAGGAGATTTTCACTTGAGTGAAGATGTGGCGGAGGTTGCTGATGGGAACAGCGATGAGTGTTGCCTTTGTAAGATGGATGGGAACTTAATATGTTGTGATGGTTGCCCTGCTGCTTTTCACTCAAAATGTACTGGAATTGTTAGTAGTCTTTTGCCAGAGGGTGACTGGTATTGTCCTGAATGTGCTACTAGCAGACACAGTTTTGCCAGTAAACCTCGGAAATTATTTCGAGGTGCCGAGCTACTTGGAATTGATCCTTTTGACCGGTTGTTTTTCAGCTGCTTTGACTATCTTTTAGTGTAAGATCCTCCTCGGAATTATGTTTTCATGAATTTAAGGATGAATGTTTTGTAATGTAAATACCCCACTCTTTGTCTCTTCCTCGTGTTTAATTTATGTGTGTACGATTATGGAATGATTTAGGGCTGGAATTTTAAGGTACCTAAGGAGGAAGAATAGCTTCTAAGTTCGTTTATTGCGCTTGAGGTGGAATAAGGTCTTTTGGTTGTGTCAATGATTTCTTGTTTAGTTTATTAGGATTCGTAAATGTAAGTTCTGCAAATTCTCGTTCTAAGTCCTTTCTTTGTGAAATAGGATACGTTTAAATGTTACTTCTAGACAGGGATCTTCTATTTCTTGTATCGTCAATCATACACTTGGTTACTGTCAATCATAATATATCCTCCTCGGAATTATGTTTTCATGAATTTAGGATGAATGCATTTGTACCCATGTAAATACCCCACTCTTTGTCTCTTGCACGTGTGTAATTTATGTGTATATGATTATGGAAAGATTTAGGGCTGGACTTTGAAGGTAACCTAAAGAGGAAGGAATATCTTTTGAGTTGGTTTTTTGCACGTAAGGTGGAGTAAGGTCATTTGGTTGTGTCAATGGCTTTTTGTTTGAATAATTTACTAGGATTCAAATGTAAGTTCTGTAAATTCTCGTTCGAAGTCCTTTTTTTGTGAAATAGGATAGGTTTGAATGTTCCTTGTGGATAGGCATCTTCTTTTTTCTCGTACGTCAATCATATACACTTTGTTCTGGTCCAAGGTGTTCAAGATCTTGTGACTGAAGTCCTATGTAACTTGCTTATAAAATCCACTGCTTTTCTATATCCTTTTTTTTCTTCATAATTTTATGTTAGTTGGGGTTAGTATGTAGTTACTCATGTTGTAAATTTGGAAGCTATTTATAAACTTTCCACTGAAATCTAAACAAGGAATCGTTGGATGATGGATCCATCATTATTTGAGATGTCGTGAAGTGTTTTTTAGATGAAAAAACTACTTTGGTATGTTTTCGAAATGTTAGTATTGGGAAAAAACTACTTTGGAATGGGAGGTCTATAATTGATTATTGATTTTACTACTAAATTTGCAGGTCAGAATCTAATGACGCCAATGCTTCATTTTGTTACTACCACAAAGATGACTTGAACACCGTTGTCCAACTCCTGCAATCATCTAGCATTACATATGGTTCCATTCTTAGGGCGATTTTTCAAAATTTGGCCGTACCAACTATCTCAGGTCAACTGGAAAGTGACATGAAATCTGATAATTGTATGCTGAAAGATGAAGATTCAATTGGGAGGAAAACGAAGAGCTTCATTGTTGGACACCCAAGTGATCTAGGCAGTGAAAGTTCTAAACCTACAGACTTTTTTGGTGTTGAAAATTTGAATCATTGCACGGCGACCAGGAATTTAGCTACAAACTGTAAGGAACCCGATGAAGTTGTCTTACAGGCAAACGAAGTATCGCAGAATTCCCATAGACCAATGTCCAATCGAATTGCTAAAAGGACGTTGGCAAAGCGCCACTCAGTTGCCGAAACGAAAAAGAAACATCCTTTGGGCATAGAATCTAAAGCATCTAGTACGAAGGTAAAAGAGGAGGATCGATTGCAAGAACAATCTGGATATAGTTACATTAATAACTATAAATTCGGTCGGACAGCTGCTTCCGTGGTAGAAGAGTTATTACGCAAGCCATCAGATAAAGCAAGTGTTAATACTCCAAAGACCGAGGAGCAAATTATATCAATTCAATTGAAGTTTATAACGAAGAAATCAACAAAATTTTGTTGGCCGACCATTCAACAACTCAATGAGGATAGACAAAAAGAGAAATGTGGATGGTGTTACTGTTGTAGGTTTTCTGTTGAAGACAGAGATTGCTTATTCAACATTAACTGCAGTTCTATTCCTGAAAGTCTTAAGAAAGATACTGATGATATTCTGTCAAAAAGGAATGATAAAGGGCATCTTGTGGACATCGTTTGTTACATTCTCTGTATGGAAGAACGCTTGCGGGGACTTCTCTTGGGTCCATGGCTAAGTCCTCAATATAGTGAGCTTTGGCGTAAACATGTTCTTCAGGCATCTGATGTTTCTGCATTGAAACATCCACTGCTCATGGTAAATTATGTCCTTGTCTTTTACTGAAATTATTTTTCTGCCCTTGTTCTGGTGGTATTTAATGTTTGCAAGTGACGGCAAGCTGAATTGTTAAGCAGAGTTTTCTTTTTGAAAGATAGAGGTTTTACTTTATCACATCAACCATCCTTTTCTGTCTAAATTTGTGTTGTCAATTTAGGTTGGAAGTTGGATCTTGATAACAAAATTCTTTAGGTGTCTTGAAGTTTGATTGTTGTGGTGACATGAGTAATTACAATTTACGACCTACAATTAAGTAACGCTGAAGTACTATAGTTTGCATGATTCAAAAGAGTGTGGTTGCTAAGTTGGTTCGACTTTACAGTCTATATTAGTTATCCCATTAGGTACTTAAAACATACATGGGTCAGAAAATTCCTATGTTACCTAAGCAGTAAACACATTGCTTTCATGATGTGTAGCTCACCATTCAATATTCACGTTCCATAATGTAATATTAACAGATGAATTTAAAATGCCCCAGTCCCTCAACATGACGCCGCTCAACCACCTTTCTTTCTTCCACAACCCCAGAAGCTACTACTTTTCCACCATAAATGCTGATTTCCGCAAACACCACCACTTACCCATTCTCTTTCCATTTCGACTCCTTATTCAAATTCTTTCAATATTGGGGCTATTTTTTTTCCTTTCCGATACATTTTTCCAGTGTCAATAATTTGCGGCAGTTAAGCCGCCAGAACAAGTCCCGAGATGGCGTGTGTGGTAAAAATCAGAGGTCCTACATTGTGATGGTTGGATGGTGGTGTATGCCTAGTTTTTGGGATCGGGAAGAAAAAAGAGTGTGAGGTTGGTAGAAAGGATGTAGAACAATAGAAGAAGATAGTGGTCTCTATCAATCTAGCCATTGTTTCGACGAGATGATTTGAGGAATTAGGTCTATAATTGAATCTCACGGTTGGGTTTGAATTCACTTAAAACTCATGTTTCTAATGCAGAAAGACACGGGTTAATAATTCGATTTTACTATAAAGGTGGGTGTGGTGTCAATTTATCATTTGTAGGTTAAACCACCTCAATTTGATGAGGTGGTGTTATGGTAACATTTGATAATTTTCCGTACACTGGTACTCTTGGATACCATATGAGGGTGTTTCTTAAAATAGCTTATTCTGGTTCCTAGATACATACTGACTACTGACGTTGGGTGTTTCTTAGAGTAACTTACTCTGATACCTGGATACATACTGATGTTGGATGCCTTTTGTATAAATTGAACTTCCTATTGCGGTTATTGTAATGACGCTCTTTTATACTACCCGTTAAACAAACATATATTTATTACAGTGCACTCTAAGAATTTGCTCGTCTCTCTAGTCCCTACCTTCAGCAGCTGTGGGAAGCAAATGGTAAATGAGTCTACAGAGAGGACATAGTATTATATCTGTTGACTTGTTTGTTATATCCTAAATTGGTTAGTTTGTGCATTAAGGTAATATTTATAGCTTCTTAAGTTAGACAGGTGATACTGGTAGAAATTATAGAATGCCTATTTTCCTATCTGAATATCTTCCATCTATTTGTTCTGATGATCATGCAGCTGGAGTCCAACTTAAATCCTTCGGCTCTTTCAGCGGACTGGTCTAAGCATATCGATTCTGTTGGCACAATGGGCTCAGCTTCCCACTTTGTGGCCAATTCACGAGCCAATTCAAAGAATGGCCTTAGCAAAAAGAAGGGAAAATGCGCAGACAGCGAGACTAAATCGTCAGCTGCTGGTGATGGGTTAAGTTTGTTTTGGTGGAGAGGGGGTAGGACATCTCGTAGTCTGTTTAATTGGAAAGGTATACCTCGCTCCGTTGCTTTGAAAGCTGCTCGGAAAGGTATGTAACGACTCTTGTGAGTGTTGCTATGCTCACACGAACTAGAAATAAATACAAATCAGGCATGATTCATACTAGTAATTTTATACAATGCAGCCGGCTATATGAAGATCCCTGATGTACTGTATACTGAGAGCCTTAAGAACACAAAGAGAAGCAAGTATGTTGCATGGAGGGCAGCTGTGGAAGCATCACGTAGTATTGAACAGCTGGCTTTACAGGTAAGGTTGCTCATTTATGTCACTATGTATATCCCCAGTAGTATAACGTGCTCCTCTTCCCCTTTTTCCGTCCCACATAACCGCAACAACAAAGCGATAGTCCTAAAATGATTTGCTAACATGTATCGTTGTTTGAAGCTGTCAGTATGATGTGAGACGGAAATATAAGGGATTGTTTATGCACCAAAACTATAAAAAAACACTCTAAAAACCAGATTGCAACTCTTCATACTCCGCCAGGGCTCCGTCCCCCACTTTCCGGAAAAAAAAAAAAGGGTCCCTAAATGTTAAGTTCACACTTTGGTACTTGAAATTTGATATAAATATTTTTATGCTTTTTTTTTTGGCATAGAAATAAAGGTTTACTTTCCCGTTTTATGAAAAAACTGAGAACTCTTTTTCACAGACGAACTACATATGTGCTTTACTGAGAATTGACAGATTGCTACCTCAAAAATTGAATTCTTTACTCCTTAGCTGCCTCGAAATAAAAATCTGGCAAGTGTACTTAGTCTGGCTGATGTTGATTAGATTCTTGTTCTGTATTGTTTGATCAGATTAGGGAGCTTGACATGTTCATTCGGTGGGATGAAATCGAGAACACTCAACCTCATTGCTTATTGGACAAGGAGGCTATAAAATCAATCAGGCTGTTTAAGAAAGTCACTGTAAGGAGAAAGTGTGTAGATGGAACAATGGCAAAATATCTTCTGGACTTTGGCAAGAGAAGAAGTATCCCAGAAGTTGTTACCAATTATGGGCACAAGCTTGAGGACTCTGAGGGTGAAAGGAAAAAATATTGGCTACATGAATCATATGTTCCCCTCTATCTCATCAAGAATTTTGAGGAGAGAAAAATTGTTCGCAAGGCCAGTAAGTCAAAGTCTAATGTGGTACCAAAGGGTGGTAAGAAGACAAGGAAGCTATCTGATGAAAAAGGCTTTGCGTATCTTTTCTTAAAAGCAACAATGACTGAAAAGTATCTATGTGGCCATTGTAACAAGAATGTCCTGATCAGGTATAATACCAACATTATATGCTAAAAGATCATGATTCCGCAAGTCGTTTTTTTTGAGACTAGGCATGACTGGTTGGTGAGTATTGCTAAATCCTAGACACCTGCCATACATTTTTACCCGTCGGGGGCTTACTATTGTCTCTGATTATATCATCACAAATTTTTTCGTAAATAATGAACAATAAAGGTAGTGGTATCTGGATAACTTGAATCCTATTGGCAATATTGGTTATTTGTTTTTAAATTTAGAGATAGTGAGCTGGGTAATGATAACTCCCCTTTGAAGTTATTTTGATGGGGTCAGACTTAAGAGCATTAAGCCTGCCCTCCTAGTTAGCTGGTACAAGTTTAAATTTTCTGTCTATGATTTTGTTGCGGCAACTTTTGCAAAGTGGCTTCCTATTGAGCTGCATTCAAGATGATCAAGTGTTCTTCTACTCCCTCGGTTCTGTTATATATGATTCTCATGTATCGAGACACTCGCTTCTCTTTTCAAATCTCTTAAAATATACAAGCAAATGTATGGAATAATAAGCAATTTTTTATGACGAATCTAGTGATATAAATTTCTCAGTTTTTCTATTTTCTTAAAATTTTAAACTCAAAGATTTACCTCGAATAACAAAAACATCATATAATATGGAACGGAAGGAGGAATTTTAAAATGTGTACTACGGAAGTAAAATTCTAATTTCTATGTGATTTTTTTCCCAGTAATTTCTGATGCTTATGAGTTTCAACTTTGACACATTTGTTTCTGGGCAAGAATTTAGTGTTACTTCGTATTATATCTCTTCTTTGTTTGGTGGAATTTTTTTTATGATTTGCTGTATAACTGACATATACCTTTTCTTTTCTTTCAGTGAAGCAGTGAGCTGTGAACATTGTAATGGTATGTCTCCACCAAAGTATAGTTAATGCTACAAGTTTCTACAGTTATTTCTACAGTTATAATTGTCCTCTGATCTTGGTTCTTGTGGTTGTTTTTCTTTTGGTCTCATTATTGTTATGATATAATATTACTTAGTATCTGATATTTAATCAAACCAATTCAAATCGTTATCAGGGTTTTTCCATAAAAGACATGTCATGAAGTCTTCTGAGGAAACTGCCGAGTGTACATATACATGTACTAGATGCCGGACTGGAAAGCAAGGGAAGAACGACAACAGCCGAGGTAAAAAGAAATTCGGAAAACTTTTGCATGCAAAGAAGTTGAAGGTTGGCAGGAAAGCAATGTCAAAAGCAAAACTAAAGAAGGGCGGGAAAACCTTGCATCGTTATCCAAGGATGTCCCTGCGAAATATTAAAAAAGTGGACTACCATGAGCAGCAAAATGAGGATATTTTGGACAACATTCATAAACCTTTGCCTGTAAAAAATACTGATGCTTCTGCGGATGTCACTCTGCGACGTTCTTCTAGAACAACAAAGTGCTCGACACCTGAGCCAGTTGTGCTTGTTGGAGCCAGAAAAAGAAAGAGAAATAAAAACATTAATGGGGCATTGAAGAAGGCCCCACAAAATTCTTCCAAGAAGAAAAGGAGAACACATGTTTTTCACTCATTCTGGATAAATGGTCTTCGGTTGTCTAGGAAGCCAAAGGATGAACGCGTGACAAACTTTAAAAGAAAAAGGCTCTGTGTGGCATTCGAATCCTCAGACGGAGTCAGTGATCAAACCAAATGTTCTCTCTGTCTTGAGCAAGAATTTAAGCCCACCCTGGTGTACGTTGCGTGTGATATTTGTGAAGGTAAAAGACCTACACTTGTCTGACCTAATCTTAGTTTTAAGTGTGTTTCAACTAGTAATTGTATGTCTATGCCATATGTGTCGGTGCATTATGCAGCTATTTTCATTTTGGTTCATTTGGAAATGGGCCCCAAGTGCTCTTAACATAGTGGAAAAGCCAGATATCTGGCTTCTCTTGCCCACCAGAGGCTGCAGTTGTTAAGGTCATTTGGGGTAATGTCCTCGCCATGTGAACCAGTCTTCTGCACTTTATATTCTTGATATTAATTGTGTTTTCTTTTTTTCTAGTTTGGTTCCATGGCGAGGCATTCGGACTCAACAGAAGAAATATTAAAAGCCTCATAGGGTTTAAGTGCCATATATGCCGTGAAACAAGTGCCCCTATCTGCCCTTTTGCTGGCAATTGAAGGGACAACGTTGCTACCTTCCTTGTGTAGTATAAGCGAGGCTCAGGACTCGCAGCTATTACCTGAAGTTGTAGCTCAAATGGGAAATGATGGTTTGTAGGATTATCATAGTAGTGAAAATACTCCGGGTCTCCCTAGTTTGACTTCGACACAAGAAAATATCGATGGAACTTCCAATCAAGATAGGACTCCAGTGGTGGAGTCCAGTTTGAGGATGGACAACTGGTCAGATGTCAGTCCAGAACTACGGCATTATCCAATTTGATTGAGAGTCGTACAAGGAAGCAGAGGCCAATCTACTAATGAATTTGGATGAGAAGAGGGTTTCTGAAGGGAAAGTGACTAAGCTAATTGCGTCATTTTTATTGGCATTCGAAGATAAGATGATGCAAGTCCTGCACATCTGTTGACTATTGGGTGGAACAAAGCCCAAATTTCTCGATTCTTATTTAGTATTCTTCCTTAGTGATTTTCCGTGCTCTTAGATAACAGGGAGGATAGGCTGTGATAGTATGTTTATAGGAAACTAATTGTAGGGGAGGTGTTTGGGCGTATTTCTCTGATGTCGCAGCCTCATTGTTGATTTACATAACCAGATACAATTGCTGTAAAGGTTAGGATCCATCCGATTTCTCCAACTTAAATGTAGAATTAGAATAGTTTTCTCAGCCTTGTTTTTCTGCCATGATGGTTATTTTTAGAAATTGGTTCACCATTTATAAAAAAAAAAAGATGTTTTCTTTCCATACATATTTCTCAGCCTCATTGTTGATTTTTAGAAATTGCGCTATTGCATCGTAAGTGTTGCTGTCATCTAACCTTGTTGAGGTACACTCAGTGATGCTCGTTTGTATGTGACTACCTCGTTATTGTGGACTTGTGGTTGCTTATTGTTTTTGTACCTTTTAGGAAGACTTACCCGTCAGTCCGTCATTTCTTTCTTTGGCAGTGATGTTTCGTATACTTTGTTTTCTTGTTGCTTCTGGAGTAGTGGTGGACTGGTCACCATAAACAATCCAAAGAGGCTCGTTTTTGGTCTCAGGCAGAAAATTTATCAACTCTTTGCCATGTGAATGCATCTGATGGACTGTTCTTTTGCTGCTTTGTGCACCACACTCTTTAGGCAAATGAAGTCATTTTGATATATTACGCCTCTTGGGTCAGATGGATTGTCTTGAGGTTGCGTCTGTTCCGTGCATGCTACTATCAGATCATTGTCGGGCACAAATTAGTTTGGGTTTGGTCATTTCTGGTGATGTGGTTGCATCGAGCCGTTTAGGTTCGTGTTTTATCGAAGTTTAATTTCAAACATTATGGTTCTAGATTCTATTTGAGTCTAACACGGGTTGGGTTACTTTTATTGGGTCTAATATTTAATATCATCGGGTCAAATCATTTGAGCCGCTTAAGTTTCAGTACGTCTCATGTTTAGTGTATACGATCAATACCGCCATTACTCATTTAGTACAGTGGGTTGAAGCGTTTCCTTTGCAAGGTAGTTTGGCAGAATCCTAATTTCCCCAACATTCACCTTGTCTTCACTAACAAGGAGGCGAACCATGTATACGCGAGTGTCGTTCAACCGCCAGCGGCCAGTGTAGAATTGTTGTTCATGAGAATCGAGTCATGCTTGTCTACTGATCTTGTCCGATATGCTCATCAGCTCATGTCTTGCTGCATATCGATATCACAAAACTTGTGAAATCCGTTGGTTGATCATTCATTTTGTTGATGGTTGGCTATTGGTTGCTAGTTAATAATTGGATAAGTAGCAAAAGCTTTGCTCTCTAATCTTATAAGCTATTCTGATAATCTATCACCCAAAATGAACTACTCTTAATCAAAATGTCTAATTCATTTCACATTTATATGTAAAAATATTGTCGGGTATTGTAAATACCCTATTATTTTTGCGATCAATCAAAATGTTGTAAAACTCGCAATGATATATTCATGGGTGTTTTAATAAGGGGTATTTGTCCAATTAGAGTTAGAGGTTTTTGGGTTATTATTTTTGCTGTTATTTGAGGGTTAGATAAATTTAGGTTAGTTCCTTCCTAGTGTTCACTGGTGGTTGTGGGCGTGTATGATGGCAACGGTGATAGTGGTGGGTCAGTAATTTGGGGCGAGTGTGGAGTTCGGCGAGAGTGTCTGGTGGATGGGGGTGTTGAGGGTTTCTTCTGGTGGGGCACCAGAATGATACGACGCCCCTGGTGACTTCCAATCTCGGCGCCACCCTTTCAAATGCACCCCTTATTATTGGGGTCCCCACTTATTACATGTGATTCTATAAGTGGGAACCCCAATAATAAGGGATTTATGTGAGAGGGTGGCGCTGAGATTGGGCACCACCGGGCAACACTAACTCATTTTCCTTTTTCAATACAATAGTTTCTCATAATAAGTGTAACCGTTTTATTTTTAAAACAATTTAGATCTCCCGCAATACACGGTATTCTGATGCAGATATTCCGCCTCGTTATTTTTTAATTTGAGGGAAAAAATAGATCTCAAAATTAAATAAGAGAATTAAGTAATGTCATTAAACGTGTATTTTAATGTATATGTATTTGTTACCTCAAAGATAATGAATAATGATATCGTTTATAAACTCTTTTCATATTATTTTAGTGAATTTTTTGTTATTACGAAGCTAACATTAAGCCAGCACCAAACTCGCACCTGGAATCCTATGCGACAACCGTCACACCACCACAGCATAATCTACTCCGTCGTATAAGTATGTGAGAGAGAGGGGGAAGACGATTGAATGATTGATTGGGGAAGAAGACGCACGTGATTTATTTTATTTGATGCCAGATGTCAATTTTTTAGTGGTGGGACAGGGAGTGGGACAAATTAATGGGACAGGTGATCCGGACTGATATATTATAATATGAATATTTACGTGATTAATATTTTATGTTATTGTTGATTTGTTATGACTGAGACTTATTGTTACTAACCGTTTATTGATTTGCTTTAAGAAAACAAATAATAAATTTACTTTTGTAGAGATAATAACACAAAATCTTTAAGATCTGTCTTTCACAATACGACTCAATATAGTATCACTCACCCTATGGTAATCTTCCGATGTGGCTAATATAATATATTTATTCATCGTTTATTTTATTTGAAAGAGATATTTTCAATCATATGTAAGCAAATGATTAGACATAGGATCTAAACATTAAAACTATACGACCTTTATTTTTTCATTATAATTATAATTAAGTTAATTAACTCACTGCAACCCACGGACTTTTAACCTAATCTCTTATAAAATCACAAGTATCTGACCCTGCTAGCTACCGTCAATCTAGCTGTTTATGTCTTGCATAGGGAGATAAATATCGAAAAAATGCGTCTTATGTAAACTATCAGCAGCAAGAGAAAGTTACCTTGGCTCTCTCTAATGTTCTGCAACTGTCATTTTGTACAAGCATAAAATCATCAGCAATTTGTGACCAATTAATGATTTTCAAACCTGCAAGGAGTAAGAAGCAGCCAATGACTTAAAACATCATATGACAATCGGAATAATAGCTGGAGCATAGATAAATAAATATTCATAATCAAAGTCAATGGTTTCAGGTAGAACCGTAGAAGCTGGCGGAGTAGTATTTAAATCTACAATACAAATATGAAGTTACGAAGGGAGGAGGAAAAGAGAGTGAAGTTCTAGTAATGGCAGGAATCAGCGTCATTGCCGTCCATGACAATCATTTTTATAATTGTTATTTTCTTTAATATTTTCTATTAAAAAATCATGCATCCGTGCGAGATCTATACTAGTTCATAACAACACCAAACATAGTTCAGCAATACATTAACTTATCATAACGGCATTTAACACCAAAAATCTATGAACATAATAAAATTCCAATGTTAATCAGTCATTGAGTTAATCACATTCCAATGTTTCATAAACTTATCCTATACAATAAAAGTTACAAGTAACAATACCTTCACCATTTCGTGGAAAAACATTCTAAGAATGCACCTCTTTGGCTTTCATAGGTCTATATAACCACGAGTCCATGGCATAACTCTCGAGGAATGCATTTAGTTACAAGTTACAACATCAATTTGTGAATTCTCACAATAGCACACCATGTCTAATACTCTAATCCATTAGAAGATCGGGTTATTTCAGTAAAAATGTCCGATATCAGACGCTAGCTACGGTTATTGAGGTAATTTCCGTGATTCAACCCTAATTCAAAAACTCAACTCGGCTAAAATAACTGTACATAACCAATTCATATGAACTCCATTGCTGCGTATCATCACATTAATAATCACCGCACAAATCTACGAGTATGATCAACTAACAAAACTATAAATCAATTCAACATGCTGTTCGTATTCTTGTAACATCAGAATTAACTTTAACTTGACACAAAAATGTGCAATTACAAATTACTACAGCAACAAAATCAACATGAAATAATCACCTAAAACATTATCACAATCAAATTCAACAACGCAATCAAAGCAAACAATCAATCAAACTAACATCAAAATTCACACCTACCGACTCAATGCGACGCGTTTTAGTGACCCGATTATTTCTATTGACCACGACTTCTATTTTCCGGCTGAAATTAAGGTATATAGTTTTAAAAAAATCAATGTAATACTTCATCAGTTTCGATCATTTGTTTACTTTTTTTTTTCGTTTTCTTTTGTGAATGGTATTTTAATCAAAGTTAAACGAATGGTTGATACGAACGAAATAATATGAATCCGGTAACTCAATCATCTTAAATGAGAGAGTGGCGAGTAACAGAGTACCTGGGAAGGGAAATAGAAGGAGGCGACACATATCAAGACAAATCGCACAAGACCAAAATCTCCCGTTTTGTGACATTGAACAGTTTCTCCATCCATGCCTCTGATTTTTCCGTATCGTTTGCAAATCCAGGACAAATTTTACCATTCAACTGGTTGCTGATAACATTTTGAATCACCTGGTGTAACATATAGACATGATCAGAAACTTGCAAAAGTCCTTGTCGCTCGCAAATCAATTGAGCAAGACTCAATGGTGGTGAACAGCTGCTAGATCAACTTACTTTTGATATGTTATAAGTGATTTATTATCTGTAGAAACTTGTCATCCGTAAATCTGTACTCTGCAGCTATGACTTCTCCTCAATGCCTTGAATTTCTGTACCGCTCTCTCAAGCCTGCTCGTTGTCGCTGCTACTTTTGTCTGCTCTTACCTAAACCGTTTCAGCAAAAAAGACCTTTCAGCAAAAATCAATAACCTCTGCATCTATTTTAATTTCGCTCCTGGTCGCTAATATGACTACTATAAAAACAAACAAAATTTACTTTACTAAGATACATAACAAATGCTGCCAATGACATTCATGAACACGTAACTGACCATTCACCACTACAACATATGAACAGATGGGAGTACCTGCTGCTTCCTTTGCCTTTCTACTTCCGCCTGCCATCGCAAATTTTCACTGTTAAAAGACTATCTTCAAGTACTAAATACAAACATATAAGATTATGTAATCATTACCAGGGCTTGTTTCATCAGTTACAAATTTACAATGCTTGGGTTTGAAATATTGAGGACCGCCCCTTCTAACAACATTACGCCAGTACATACCAAGCCCTCGTCTTAAATAAATAGGTAAGGCGAGATTGAATGTACAAACCGAACTCTAGAAAACTAGTTATGTGATTCAGTTTGATGCATATTTTTGATACCAAGCAAGAATAACTTGCTCCACTCTATTATAGTAGACTTTTCACTCAACGCAAATTCTTATTTCACCTTTTCTTGGAAAATTAATCGAAGAATGCACCTTTTTGGCCTTCATGTAGGTCTATAACCACGACATAACTCTCGACAAATGCATTTAGTTACAAATTACATCATCCTCAC
>JAYMSF010000417.1:0-16202 GCA_036897335.1 Silene vulgaris | reverse complement strand
TATTTTTCGGGACAGGGGATGCAGATGCACCCCCTGCACCCACGCAAAAAACGCCTCTGCCTTAAGGTATACGTTAGGATGTCGCCATATTTATGAAAATTTGGATGATCTCATATTAAAGCAACATTACAAATAATCACCAAATCTTGTTTAAAATTCGCAAAATGTAATTAATCATGATGTATTATGCCTTGATGTAAATTAATGTGCAAATTTAATATAAGATGAAAAAAATTCTAGAATTGTAATAAAGTGAAGAAAAAAAAAAGGGAAATAGGATGAATGAGAGAGAATTAACAAGATTTGGGAATAAGTAGTGGTGTTGTTAGGATGTCGCCATATAAGTACGTTGGGTTTGATAGGCAAAGGATGTTGTCATGTTGCCATTTTATCAATTGTGTGTCGCCATTTGCTATCGGTATTCCAACTTTCTTGTTCGCCTTTATAATATGCTTCTTTAGAATATCGTCTAGTTGTTGTCGACAACGTACGTTTTGGTGCTTAAATGTCACGAGTTCAAAATTTGGCGTATATTCTCGGTCTTGTGTGGACATGGGCGGGTCGGTTCTTTAGAAATAGTTGTGAATAGAGCTGTGCGTCATGGCGGGCCAATCCGGCCCAGTCCAGTCTCATTGGTGAGCTCGACACGGCCTGCAGATCACTTCGGGCTGGGTTAGTGCCGCATTTTCCTTGGCCCGGCCGATCCTAACTCAAAATTTAAAAAACAAAGGTGGCTCAGCCGCCCCGCCCCGCCCCGCCACTAAGTGGGCTTGGCACGGTCTGGACGAAACCAACCAAGCACTAGCCTGGCCTAGCTTGATCCCTCACTTGTGAGTCAGTGCCATGTCTTGGTTGGAAACCCTCGGCTAGGTCCTCCCCTTGCCCTGGCCCAGCCCGCCACGACCCAGCTCACTGTATACCTCTAGTTGTGAACAATGAACATATAACACAAAAGACCGAGTTATCAAGATTCAAGATAAAATGTGTTTTTAAGATATCGATAATAGCCCGCAAGGGTGGAGTCTAGTGGTTAAAACTTGGGTGAAATTCCCAGGAGACCCGGGTTCAAGCCTCCCCAAGAGCAAATCTTGTGGAGCATTCTTGGTCTGGGTCCATGCCTAATAGACTTTGAGCCTGTCATTCTCGAGTGACTTACCTGGTTTACGGGGTTTGTAGGCTATTTCGTATAACCGAGGATTTACCCAATGCGCACCTAAGATAGCGGATGCGGATTCCTTCGTCACTAAAAAAAACAAAAAGATGCGTCTCAAACAAGTACTCCCTCCATTCAACTCCACATTACAACTTAGTTTTTCACGTTTGCCAACGCGTGTTTTACGCGGTAAATCTCTTTAACTACGTATTTGCGAAAATTATAAAAGTTAGATATTCTTACAATACTCTTAGAGACGAATTAAATAAGATCTTACATGAATATATTTTAACTTATATATCGAGAAAAAATCGAAAATAAATATTCACTTGTAAATAGTGTACAAAAGTGAAATAGGCAATGAGGAGTTGAACGGAGAGAGTATATGTTAAAACAAATATTCCACCGAACACAACACAAAACAGAGTGACACACTTCCACACTAGAAAGAGAAAAAGCATGCAATATTGTTTGTACAGCATAATACAAATACAGAAACAAGGAACCCACAAAAGTTGACAAAAACCCATACTTTTTCAACACTCTTCCTCACATACACACTACACTTTACTTCATCACCAATCCAAATCCAAATCCAAATGACAACAAACACCACCAGACCACTACCACCGCAACAACAACCACCGTCAACCACCACAACAACAACCCGCCGTCAAAACCAACCACACCAATACTACTACTCCGGCACACCATCCTACTACTCATCCTCCTCATCCCCCTCCCTAATCAAAGGCTGCTGCTGTTGTCTCTTCCTCCTCTTCTCCCTCCTCGCGTTAATCGCACTCGCTCTCATCCTCCTCGTCGTCCTCGCCCTCAAACCCAAAAAACCGCATTTCGACCTCCAACAAGTCTCCGTCCAAAACATCTACATCAACCACGACACTTCCACCGCCGCCGCAACACTCTCCTTCACAATCCGGCTCCAATTCACCGCCGCAAACCCTAACAAGGTCGGGATCAAGTACGGGGAATCGCGATTCACGGTGATGTACCGGGGGGTCCCACTCGGGCGGGGGACGGTGCCGGGGTTTTATCAGGCGGCGCATAGTGTGACGAATAGGGAGACGGTTGTTAGTGTTGATAAGGTTAATTTAATGGAGGCGGATGCGGCGGATTTGATTAAGGATGCTAGTGTTTATGATAAAGTTGAATTGAGGGTTTTAGGGGATGTTAGTGCTAGAATTAGGGTTGTTAGTTTTGATTCTCCTGCTGTTCAAGTTTCTGTTGATTGTGCTATTGTTATTAGTCCTACTAAACAAGCTCTTACTTATAAACAATGTGGTTTTGATGGGTTAAGTGTTTAGGTATTTCCGAGACGGATCGGGTATCGGATCAGTTAGTTTAATTCGTTAAATGGGGATGAAATATAGGGGAAGTTTTTAATTTTCTATTTTTAGTGTTGTAGAAATGCAGAGATTTGATCTGAAGTTTTTGTTTTTGTTAATTTGACTTTTGTGTAAGAAAAAGGTGATATCTTTGTAAATGAGTTTCCCAAAATCTGGGTTATTCGATTTGATGATCTAGTGAAATATGAAGAAAGACTATATTTTACATTCGACTCGATTTGTGTTATGAGTAATTTGATTGCAAAGCTGTTAGATGAAAGATTATTGCATGTTTTGTTGCGTAATTTGCTTTGATTATATTCAATCGTGTTATTATCCTTTCTGAAGGGGTTGGTTGCTGCTGAATATTGCAATTAATAAGTAAACATTTGATACTTGAATCGAAAATTGGAAATATAGGGAATTGGAAACATAATATGGTAACTGGAAGAATTTACTTTATTTGCTATAAGCTGATTTTGATAGTCTGATTGATGTAAATATTTGTATGATTTTCTCATCTTTACTTCTTTATAGTATCATATCAGATGAGATGATGTGTGAGCTTGACTCAAAATCATTTTGGTTTTTTGAGTTTAAGGCTCTTCGGTAGTAGTCAAGTAATTATTCTGTGTTGGCTGTTTGTTGCTGAATCGTCTCAAATCGGATTACATCGCTTCTCGTCCTCACTCAGTTGTGATCTTGTGTTTCTTTAATTATGATACCCCATTCTTTATACCAAGTTTCATGCTTATTTTGTACTCCCTGAGCTGCACTTGTTTGCATCCTTACTAGTGATATCATAAGAAAAATGTGTTAGAGACTTGAGAGTTGAGACTTGAAACATGCTGTACGCTTGCCTACGCTTTGTTAGCTGCTGAGTCATGATTTATTAGAGTGAAGTAATCTTTTGCATCAAGGATGAAGTGTTTTGTGATCAATCTCATGTTTTTATGTAAAATAGGATTTTTTTTGTCACACTAGACGTCATCTTTGTAAATGGCAATACCAGTAATCTTGTTGGTTGAGAAACTCTTGTATCAGAACATCTGATTAGACACTTAAAATAATGAGATTTCGAAATTTATGGGAATTTTTTTAGCGTCATGGTTTACTCTTGGTTGAGAAACTCTTGTATCAGACCACCACCTGCTACACTGTGCTGGTTGGCATCTACATTAAGAATGTGATGCAGCTGACAGTTGAAAGTAATGTTTATAAGGTGTGGAATGCAATCTAAGTTATACGCTAAAAACATTCACGGGGACATAGAGATTCTTCTAGCCTTCTACCATTTCAATTGTTCAACATGCTTAGTTCTGCAGAACAAAGTAAGGCCTCATGCAATGTCCTGCAGCTGTTGTACCACCAAGTGAGTTACATCCGAATTGCCAGGTGCAACTATACTTAACAGTTCAAGGGTTTGCAGGTAAGTTCTGCGATGACCGCTTATTGATTTCTATGGATGTTTGAGTTGGTTAATTCCCTTTTTTCTGTCTGCCAATTCTACATGTGCACATGGCTGTTTGTTCTGGATCATCTGAGTAGCCCTGCTCCTGCTGAGAAATTGGATTACATCCCTTCTCATTCCCCGTGCCCATTCTATTGTGATCGCTTATCTTTCATTACGATGATTCTTTATACCAAGGGCCATGCTTATTTCAAGATCCCTCAGCCGCAGTCTTAAATTTTCACGGGAAAATCGTTCTTGCCACTGACAGCTCCTGCTGAGAAATTGATGTATAAGCATACACCGGCAAGTACCCATGGCACCGTCCATTTTGTCTGTGGCACTGGGGCTAATCGTTGGGGAAAGGCACCATGTTTTACCTTCTACGGCGTAATAAAGAAGCTTTAGGTATGTAGGCAACCAGCATGCCAGAATTTGCATAGCGTGAGCCTGTGTGATGTCATAGATGCGTTTTTTTTTGTACCAAATGATTCCGAGTACTGATTATGATTTAATAAAAAAATTGGAATATTCCCGCTATATCGGAAATTTGGCACTTTTTCATCAAACCTTTTAAGTCTGCTCCTTGTAATTTGTAACCCTAAGGTTTGTAGGTTATGCAGCGCAGTTTTCACTTTTTCGTCATAATTTCCCGGTAAGTTCAATGAATTGGACTGCTATTTGCAATTAATTCCTGAATAACACCGGTTGCATACTTGCAAAACTGTCCTTGAAACAAAAATAGAAGTGTTGAGGTTGTGTTGTGCTATGATGTAAAAAGCACTTGATCATACAAAAAATCTCAGCATGAAAAGATTATAAATTTCTGTGTATAAAACTGGTTTATGGTATGCTAAGCCCTTTCCAAAGTGTATTTACTCGTGGCTTAACCTTAAACCAGAAAACGGAAAACTCAAAAACAACAGAAAGCCATTACTATACAAAACAAAAGAATATCAATTTGCCTGGTTAAACTAGTTTGAAACTAAGATGCATATTTGATGCCAGAAGATTCTGAAAGCTATTCTTGGCTTTCAGAAGTGGTCAGTAGCTTAATTTTACGTTCTTTTTTGCTCTTTTTGTCTTTCAGTATCTGAGCTGCCAGTATAAGTAGCTCCGCCATTTCGAGTCCTGCAGCAGACACAGGATCGATTTTCTCAGCATCAGAATCCTCATCTGTTGCGTTGCTATTAGGAGATACTCCGCCCTCTCCTGACCAACTAAGAGGTAAGGCGCTGCTGAGGGCAATCTTCAACATTTCTGCTTCCCTAATAGTATCATCCACCTGCCTCTGGGTGCCAGTAGGAGGGCCGTTTGATGAATATGACGCTTTTACCTATAAATTTAAGCAAATTAGTAATGTAAGACCGACCATTTAACTAGTAACTCTATCCACTAACCCACTGACGATCTACAACTTCAATAATATCTCATTTATGAGACGCTCACATGAGAAATTGTGGAAGGCACATCGGAACTGAATTCTTAAAGTTAACAAATGAAACGCCCCCACAGAAACTTCTGGTAACCCTTTATATATAAAGTCCTTTCAATTGTTTGATACATATAACCTCATGCATAAATAAACAGGTCTCGCACTTTCTTCGTTTTCGTAGGGAAGTCTCACACTTTTAATGTATGAGACCATCTCTTAAGAGACCAACTTTCTTGAAAGTGAGGAGAATTGTTGCACATCTAAACTGAAAAAGTTTCGAAAGTCACCTGTATAAGAGAGTGTCGGAGTTTACGAATATCAGATGTCAAGCGCTCCAAACTAAGTATGCTATCCTTCAGAGTGACATATTCAATCCGCAATCTGCATGTCAAATTTTGAGAGAAATAGAGGAGTAAGGGCCAAAGCTATACTGTTGATGAATATTGAACAGCAAAATATTATCAGTCATAAGAAAAATTAGCAGTTGACCTTGCATTGTCTATGCTGTGATTAGATCCTTGGTTGTTTGGAAACACTTCAGGTACCAATTTGTGTTGGACTAAAGATGAGCTAGTTTCCTCTGTACCAAGCCACCGCCTCAAGGAAGTTCTCTTCAACAAACTTGTAAGCTTTCCATCTCTTCCAAGACCAACAATTCTTCTGTCACCAGAATCTGCTGGAAGGTTTGCTTGTGGACCCTTGGTCTTCCTGGGAGTATGGAAAATGAGAGCTTAATAAATACTGTATATGGGTCAAAGCATACGTCGAAAACGCAAAAAGACGAAAAGCTTCAAAGTGCACGTGATTATTGCGAGCCAGTAAAAATTAGATAGATGGAAACGCACACAGAGTAAATAATATGCAAATTGCAAACATGCCTGTAAAAATTAGATAGATGGAAGACGAGAAAAATATAAATAGAAGAGAAGGGCATGAAGTTGTGCTTTTACTAGCAATTAAAACCAGCAAGTCAACTCCTAATCTATCAAATGCAAGCAGTATATCACCCTTGAACATTATGATGTTACTTTTTATCAAAATTCGCTATCGGCTGATCATTCTTAGTCTCCTGAGAGACCATCTAACATATAGAAATTGTGAGATGATTATATAGAGATAATAAAGGGGTTGTGTCAAATGTATTTATGATTATATAGAGATAATAAAGGCAATGTTGAAAGATCATACTCTAATAATTGCTGATACTGCTGTTTAAGCTCTGCCAGTTCCAAAAGAGCCTTCACCTTTTCCTCAGTCGCCTGAAAGAACAGCATGCAAGCTAAATACTCGTAACTGATAACTACTGGATTAACAGTAAATATATTAACAGTTTCTAGGTAGTGAAGAATGCATCTGGCACAATAAGTCACGAGTACCATATCATATACTCCGTATTCATTATATACTTGCCCCTTACAGTGACAAAACATCGTAGGAGACATGCTAATGACTTGCAAATTTACAGTATGCGCAAACAAATCACCAAAATTCCCAATCATTGGACATTATGATTTATCGTACAACTCAAAGTCTCAAAACAGATTCCGAATACGACTTTCTCTTTCCAGCCCTTCATTTGAGAGGACTTATATACTATCAACAACATAGCGCAGTGTTTTCAGCCAATTATGTACATCTTAACCAAGTTTTAGAGAAGGGAAAGAGAATTTACAAGTTTTAGATTCCTCTGCAGCTCATCAACTGTTTCTTGAACAGCATTATGAACGTTTTCTTCCAAAATGTGTCTTTCTTCTTGCTGTGACAGAAGTATCAAAGCTGATACCTATTATCAAGATGATGTTAAGAGACAATAATGCAAAACCCATAAAAAGAACATGAGGTATACAGATAGCAAGTACTTTCTCATGCAATGCCCGCGCCAGAGTTTCAGAAGATTCAGTCCCTTGAGCACTTGTAGGCGTGCTAGAACTGGTTTCCTGCAAATAATACATGTCAAAATGTTTCACACAGGATAACTTTGAATGTGCAGAGTACTACTTACAACAAGCTGATTCATGATTGCCAACAAGCCACGTTTCTCATACAAAACATCAAACGAGGTTACATATATCAGAAGGCCAACACCAGTTCCTTACAAAAGTTGGAATAATCTAGGAGCTCGGATTACATGACCCTTAAGTTGTAAAAGGGATAATGGAATAAAATATCAGACTTGTGTTCACTAAACTTGCTCCGTTAAATTTCTCAGCTTTTGTGTGGGGCCACGGCTTAAAGTTAAATAGTTTCTGTCAAAAGCCTTCATTGCTTCTACTAACTTATTGGGTTTTAAAGGAAGCCGTAAAGGAAGTTTTGGTGCTCACAGGTTTTGAGCTCAAGTCATGAATATAGCCCCGCCAGGACTTTACTACCTAAGCTACCTGAAGTCTCCATTAACTCTAAAAATTGAGAAGGGCTCATTCAGAATAAAGCATTTGAAAATACATACAGCAAATACGATTAGCAAACAAACCTCAATAGCTGGAATGTCTCTATACAACTTCTCAATCTCTTGCTCAATGCTGTTAACAACTGATTGTTGGAAAGATCGCTCATTGCTAAGTAATTCCACAATATGAACCCTTTGTTGATTATGGTATTCACGCAATGATGATATTCCATCGACAATACGTCTGCCTGACAGAATCTGGTTTGAGGGCCACCTTATAAATAATGCAATAGTGATAAAAATTGTTAATTTAGTTTGAAGATGCTGAATTTCTTACTTTTTTGTGCTCCAGAATGCTGATCCTACTCTTTAGGTGTTTTTCAATTTCCCACCCCTTATCAACACAACAAATATAAACAATTAGTGTCAAATCATTCAATAAAGAAAAGTAGAAATATAGAGAGATCAGTATGCAAATTTTTCATTCTTCAATTATAAAGAGACTTGCGATAATGTTGCAGACTTTTGACAAAAGGATGCATTTTTACAAAGTTCAACCAACTATGCTTGTGTTGTAGATCACCAAGTAATCTAAGAATAAAACAGAACGAAATTCCCACATAATAGCAATGTAAGGGGGGCAAATGTAAGCAACCTTACCCACTATTAACAACACAAAGAGATTGTTTCCGAATTACCCAATATGAAGACTATGTGAGAATTGAATGATAATTACTTCACAAATAAAAGACGGGCAGTGAATTTAATGAGCCATTTTAATTTATTCCAGCATTATTCAAAATTAATGAATTATGAGTTTGGCAAATTCCCGTTAAAAATAAAAATGAATTAACAATGTTTGCATAATAAAACTTCCATATTACCATTTGTAGCTTGTGTTGTAGATCACCAATCGAACCCCGTAAAGTTTCAACCTCTTCATGCAAAGCAGCCTGTCTGAGAAAGAGCTTATGACTATAGGAATGTAAAAAAGTAAAAAAGATAACCAAATATAAGCCTAAAATTAACCAAATTGGAGTATTTTTGCGAATATATCAATAATACTTCTTATTACTTCTTTTACGTTTAGCTACCAATACACAACCAAAGGAGTTCAAAGGATTTGGAATATATGAGAAATACTTTTCTTGAAAAAAAAATACTTGATTCTCTCAAGTGTTCTACTTCTACCTATGGCTAGAACAGGGGAACTTTATAAATATCTCGTAGTCAACATGGCTGGTTTGAGTCCTAAAGACCATCAAGAAAGGCACAATGGTCTCCTATCAGGCAAAGGGAGCCAGATAGTATCGCATATATACAGATCAAGTAACTGATCTTTTGACCACATTAGAGAGGTATAGTTATCTCCATTTCTAATAAGATTAACACAAGTTGAAGCTGCATACATCACACCCCCTATCTTAACAGATGCGGTAAACTTTTTCGCACTGGTATTGAATTATCGCTAGAGGAATATTTTACATTGGTAAGCAGGCAGGCATGCTGGGGCTCTATTATGTCACCAAAGGGTACTGTAAGTTCAAAGGCAATTTAGTGATATTAAGAGATAGGATGAGCCTCTTAGGAGTCCATTATAGACAACCTGCACTAGATAACATTCGAAGAGTAAAGACGCTGCATAATACCAACTGGAAAGCATTTTTAGGAGAACAAAACGATTTTAAGTTAAAGGACACCATAGGCTTACCCTCATTTATAAAAAGAAGCCAAGGGGGTGATCCCCGTGTACAAAAGGAGAGCTAGATAACAAACTTTCAAATATTTATACCTATTCTGAACTCTGAAGGTGGTAAAAAAGATGATTGGATTTGGCTAACTCACATAGTTATACGGCATACTTAACAGGTTAACATTTTGGTGGAAGAAAGGTAATGAACTTGCAACAAAACATAAACACGGGGTTCCAAAGGCCTGATATCAGCGGAAAGATACTAATATCTCCAGGAGGAACCAATATTTGTCATGTTGCTTCATGAAATAAACTGGTATTGGAAGATAAGTGAGGACCAAAGTTGAAATGTTGCCAGAGTTATCTTACAGCATTGATAATACTCATGGACTCGGCACAGGATGACAAAAATATTTAGAAGGTCTTCCGAATCTCTATGGATTAGCATATTCTAGCCAGAGTGCCAGATGACACATACATCTATAACCCTCGACTTTCAACTCAGCAGAGGTACTATAGAGCAAATTATCATGTTGAAATGTTGCAAGCAAAATCAAAACTCACTACATAGTTAGTAGAGGAAGATCTCTGATGAACATTGAAACTCCAACATTCCGTCGAATCCTCATATAGACTGGCACACTTATCATGCAAGGAAATATCCTCAAGCAAATCACTCAGCCCACTTTCTTCATCATCATCACCCCCTCTATAAGCATGCTGCCGAATGTTGTAGAACATATCTATAACCTATGTACAAAAATATTACACATAAAAAGAATTTATTGCACAAAACAATTTTATTGCAAGCTTAGAACATTCAGTTAAGCAGGGCAAAGAATTACCTTTTTACAATTCTCTATTTCCTGATCTTGTTTTTCTATTTTCGTCCGCAAATTCATTACTAGCTCTTCTGTCTCAGTGGTCCCTACACGAAGTTCTTGTAATCTGCTTATGGATGAGAGAAAAATGACCAACTCCTCAAAGAACATTTTTAAATGAAATCGAAAATAACACACAAAGCCAACACAGCCCAATGCCTTAACTGAGGTTCTCTACAAAGGGTTACTAGTAGCATATTTGCAATCTTAGGAATAAAAGTGCAGAGAAGCTGTTACAGGTAAGTCATATACTACTACACAAACAGCAGTGGGGGAATAGTTTAACAAAACTTATGACGAGTCCACTACAAATTAAAGATATTGACTAAAACGATAAAATTTATAACGCAATACCCAAATTGAAAAAGAAAAATCCCTGCAGAGAAGCAACCATCTCTGTTTACCCACACCATATACTGGAGAACGCAAACAATCAGCAAAATTACAACACCACATCAAAACCATCAGGTACTATTTCTCATCGGAGACCATTACTTTGGCCAGTTCAGTACAGCATCACAAATTAAGAATATTTCTGGAATGATTTCTTTCAGGCCTTCAATGCTTTTAGATAATGTACAGCAAAGAAAAATTATGTCGCTTTATTGTAGTCACACCCTCTCGTGTCAGAGTTATAGGAGACCATATCCATAGTTTATGCGGAGGAGTTGATATTGTCAAATGAAATCCCATTGAGGCATACCTTGTCTCAGCGTCGTTCAAACTCTGACACATGAGTTCTTCGCTCTCTTTCGCCTTCTCAGCCTGCATGAACCAGATATCAGTTTCAATATCCAAACATATACAAGAATAACAAGAAACTTACACGGTAATACAGAAAAGTAAAGCTCACTTACCTCCATTAGCGCATGATCACGGTCAGAAAAAGCCTTGGTAATTTCCGCACGCAAATACTCAAGCTGCTTAACTACCTCTGCGTTCTGCAAATTGGTGAAACTGTTTTAGAGCAGCCAATAATTGCATTACACATCCAGTACTTAGCAACAACTTAGGGCTCTTGATCTATATTAGCTTTTAAACTAAGGAGAGGAACAAATTTACCAGCCTAGAGAAACATGCAGACGGATTAAACTAGAAATATGCCGTGTCTTTTAGTAAAATCTCTATAGGCTCTATTATGTTATATTTCCCAAATGTGAGCGTTCCAAATTGACAAAAGAAAAGAGATTTGACCACTTTGTAAACCAAATACTAACCCTTCGATTTCCAACGGCGGCAAATTTCATTTTTTCTTTTGTTCTGCATTATGATGATGTACAGCAAAAATGACTCATTAAATTGGATAGGCTCCTTAATGTTAAGTAGCAATCATTCAATACAATTCTCGACACAATGTTTATTTTGGTTCATTCAAAAACAGTGTCTACTTCTGTTAGCAAGACAACAATAAGGTTGCATACATTTTTCACAACCGCTTATGTGTGAAACAGTTTTTAGGAGCGTTTGCGGAGCAAGTGTGATGTTATTGTTAATATATTTGGTTTGCAACAGGTGGTTGTTGTAAACCAAATACTTACACTTCTCATTGTGAGTTACTTTTGGGTGGAACCTCCTTTGGGATTATGGATTTCACACATAACAAACACATGGCTTTGACCAAAAAGAAAACGAACGTGGAAAGAGGGGCACCTTCGAGACCTCCAATTTATGTAGCTGATCCAAATGAGTCTGGCAAAAGAACATTCGTATTAGACAGATAATGTTATAAATTGGGTTTAGAAGTTTCCCTAAGTGAAAAAAATACAATTATGTTAACTAAAGTTAGGAAAGGAGGACAAATTCTATCAGAAACTGAAAATAATATAAGGAACAAATTCTTTGAAAGAAGTTAAGAAAGATCCCCTTGAAACCTCAACATCCTTAGCTCAAAAGAAGATATAAATTCAATATGTTCCGATAATCCAAAAAGAAAATTAGAACCAGAGACAATACAATAACTATAACTATATTACATGATACAATTCACCTTAATCCTCTTTGCTTCAGAAAGCTCATCCTTGATATCTGAATTTTGTTTGACATAGCCGGCCAACTTGTTCTTTAAGTTTTCAAGCTCTTGCTCTAACCCAGCTGTCCTGCTGAATCAATATAAAGGAATCCTTATCACATACTGCTACCTCACAGCCCTTGGCTAACTCCCAACTAACCCACCAGTACATTATCAGACAAAATGACATCGCCTAGCAAGATATACATACGTTCGGAAATATGTTTGAGTGGCGAGGTTGATATAACTGGGACCAGCTTTCTCCATACATAATTTCTCAATGTCTTTCTGTAGCTCATCTCGCTCTACAAGTAGCAATAATACAAACAATAGAAGTGTAAAATGTTAGATAATCACGTCAGTGGTCAGTGCTCATTTTAGAGAGGAGGGAAGGTTGAACTAGATTCACTTGTTTGGGCTTGTACAAAAACGAAATTAAGGCAGGCAAATGATGTAGCTGATAAATGTCAGGTGTTATTGCACAAATTCCCTACCAACTTCATATCTGAAAGGTCGAGACTTAGAGAACCAAGTAAAAAGAAACCGAGACTAATTTTTATTCTTTAGGAACCATTTCACTGCCAAAATTCCATTAAGGGGGTATATTTCTGCATTTAATGTCAAAGTTTAACTTCAGCCTATGTTATCTGGCTCTGGATGCTAGCAGTTACATTTTTTCTGGTTCTACAGATATAATCTCACTCAAGACGGAAAAGTATGAGTGTTAGCAATCTCCTACTTAGGCTCATTTTTGCCATGTTGTATATTAGCAATATCACCAACAACATTACCTCATTGCCCCAGGCCCTCCGGCAGTCCGGCAGATGATGGGGTGGGGGTGTAAGATGTACACAATCCTACTCTAGTAATTTTTCAAAGAATCTTACCCTTGACTGATTAGCCTACAGAAAACTATTTCTGGATGACCCTTTGTGAAAATTTCGTTGAACATTGCATCAAATAACTGCCACTTCACAACAGTAAAGTTCTGGTAGCTTACTAAGCCTTTATGCTCACTAAAATGAAAATTGTATACCTATTGTAAAATGTAGCCATCAAGAATGATTTGATATCTCATCTGAAACGATAATAGTCCTATCCTCTATGTGACATATATTCCAACAAATTCCTGTAATTGATTACTATAGCTGAAGATCAGCATTAGACATCTGATCTGAGTAACAAAACATTAATCTAGCATACGGTTATACACATGCACTTCAACAAAACAAAAGCGTATGCCTAACTAAAATGTTGAAATCGATTTCATCCTCAAATTCCAAGCAAAAAACAATGAATCAAGTAAGTTAACATGAATTTTTCGACATTATGCTGGCTAAAAATAATGTGGAAACCAGGATGCAATGCTAAAAACCAAATAAAGCAACAAACCTTGCTCTAGCTGGTGAATTCGGGCATGCAACGACTCGTTCTCTCCCGAACTCTCATCCATATCTGTAAAGGTCAACACTTCATCTCAAAATTCCTCAAAATTCAAACACTCTTATCACAAAAACTAGCAGATTACACAGTATCATACCGCACCACATTCAAATTCAATGCACAAAGCCGAAATCAACCCAAGTAACTATACTTAACACTAAAACCCGATAAAAAGGAGATTCCTTGCACTCAATCAACGCAGCATACTAATAATTTTCATCAATTATCATGTAATTGAAGAAAACCCACCAATTAAGAAAGCTTATAAGTCTCCTGAAAGACCGTGTCTCGCATTAAGACAATGTGAGACATAGTATATAAGTATTATAATACAATATGGTGGAGGTGTTACGATAAACTTATCACGAGACCGTCTCATATAAGAATTAGTAATTTTGGGGAGGGATCATAAGCATACAACAAAAAAGTAAACAAAAAACAGAGAAAACCCAGATGAAATAACAAAAACCCACCTACAAAAATGCAGAATTGTTGTGATTTAGTCAGCAGAATTGTTCAAAATTCAATCAACAACTTTGCTCTGTGTGTTCTTCAACCAGATGAGAAACAGTTGATTTTTTCAAAAAAGAGAAGATAATTAAGAGATGATTAGTTGATGTAAGACTTTAATTAAGGAGTCAAAGTACACAGAGATTATTAAAACTGAGAAGAGTGATTATTAGAGTGATTTGGGAATTAGGGTATGCAATTGATTGATTGAAATGAAGAATATCTTGAAATTTCTGGGAAAAAGATTGCGACAGAGAGGACCCAGACTAGATTAGCCTATTTCATTTGTGTTTGTGTTTAGTTTGGCAGCATCTTGTTTGTTTGTTGCTTTACCTGGTAATTAATGGGATGATGATTATTAGTGTAATTAAATATAATGGTTATTGGGCTACCACTATAATTACTCTTTGGACCGTATCAGAAATTCAAAAGGGTATTTCATAAGGTTATGCCTTCGAGTCTGTCAGCTTTAGATGTCTTACCTGTTATACGTGGTTTGAAGGTTATCGCGTATATTCGAGGGTTTTGTCAATGCGCACAGTAGACAACGGTTGCAAGTTCCCTTGTCATAAAAAAGAAAATTCATACTTTTAAGTCGAGTCTTACCTATTAAAACATGAATGAATGATTTATGGGTATTTTCGATTTGAGTACCTATTGAAACATGAATGAAAATATACTGGAAAAGGTAGATATACCTCAAACATTTTGAATTCTGTATAAATTCACACTAAATAATTAAGTGAAAATTAGCTTCATAAGTGGTTTTATCAAAAGGTTGTTTTTATAATTTGGATGAGTAATATACAGAATTTTGTTTAATTGTCTTAGCTATGTGGTCAAACTATCGATGAATAAATAATAAATCTTATTATACTTCCTCTTATTCACAATAAGTGTCCCATTTGTTGAGTATATGAGTGGAGTATTTTAATAACATGTGACACTTATCGTGAATAAGAGGAAGTACTTCATAAATTAATATTATGATTAAGTTCTTTTTTATTTTTTTATTTTTTTTTTGGCATTGGACTCATATGGTCGAATGCACTTATACTACTAATATCGTAAGCTAAGACACAAAAGTAACTACATCGGTGAACAAACACGTGTTGGTGGCGTACGACTGACTGAACACGGAAATCAACATCTTTATCTTCACCCTTCTTGAAGAGACGAAAGGAGTTGGTCAAATGATAGACCAAATCTTCACTCGTCTTAATAGATGAAGCTTCGGAGAAATACCTGCAACAAGACACAAAAGAGAGTCTCGGAGATTCATCTCCTTGGCTATGGTACCCAGTATCCGGACCCCAACGGGACCCTTTATCCATCGAGAAAGCGCCAAGTGCACTTACGCCACAAGGACGTAGAAAGGGAAAGCGGAACACAGACGAGGGAAATCTGTCTCCAAAGGAGCAAAAACTCCTGCACTTAGAAACACCGTCACTTCGGACAAGAGGCTCGTAGCCCAGTAAAGCGAGTAGCCAAATCAACAGTAACAACGACACACACTTGAACAGCCCCCTGACCAACAAAACCATCTCTCTCCGTGAAGGTATGGTAGAGATGAGCCCAACACTAACACGATGTAAAGTTACAAACGCCATTATTAACCTAACAATGCAACTAAAGCCAACAACCCATAGAAGAGAGGACAGGACACCCCAAACAACCATGAAGGAGTCGGAAAGATAAACCTACAAGAGGTTATTATTCTGCTTAATAAAAAACCAGAAACATAGAAATAAACCATTCAAAGACGAGAATACCACCGCCTCCGACCCCAACCAGCACCACCAGCTGATAGGATGTCGCACACCTATGCAAAAATACCCTATTGGTACAACAAGTAAATGTAGTATATAGGGGTTGAATTCCACAGAGAAGCTCGGAT
>JAYMSF010000416.1:0-16210 GCA_036897335.1 Silene vulgaris | reverse complement strand
TTAACAAAAAAATAAAATATAAGGTAGTTGAAAACAAAAAAAATAAAGTAAGGTAGTTGTTCACAAATGGGCGTAAATGTAAGGTAGTTTCTAACAAATAACCCTAAAATTATTGATAAAAAAATTTCCCATATGAACATATCTCAATCAATTTAACGGCAACACAAATTCTCATTTTCCGTCACTTTAAAGAAACCTGAAATAAATAAACAAATAAGAAGGGAGAGCGAAATGTCTCTTTGAAAAGACCGTCACAAACAAGACTCCTCCTTAACGCAATATATAACTCTAAAATCTCAACGAATAAATTATCCGACAGTTGTAAAGTGACACGGAAGTGACAGGGCGGCTGATATCATATCATTTATTCATATCCCAACTCCAAGACGAACAACTCCAGGAGTTCCTGCTGTTGCAATTTCTTCTAACAACCAAGAATTTGGGGGAATCCATGAAAC
This sequence comes from Silene vulgaris, assembly GCA_036897335.1. Taxonomy (NCBI): domain Eukaryota; kingdom Viridiplantae; phylum Streptophyta; class Magnoliopsida; order Caryophyllales; family Caryophyllaceae; genus Silene; species Silene vulgaris. The sequence continues at coordinate 15,752 of JAYMSF010000416.1, read as the reverse complement.
CCTAATTCCCAAAATTCGACACCAAAAATAATCAACGAAACGAAGCGATGTTTCGTCGTTGCGTTGCGAAATCGGTGGAAGCACTTTCAAGAATCGCCATTAAAAGAGCTTGTAAGTTTGCTCTTAAGAAGAAGCTTGGTCACTTCATTTTAGGTGATATTGATCTTCATCAGCTTGATGTTCAGCTTGCTGCTGGTGTTATTCTTCTTTCTGATCTTGCTATTAACGTTGACCTTCTCAATTCTAAGGTATTTGAAACTAAATATTGATTTTGTTGTTGAATTGTGTGTTATTATGTAGTGGCGGAACCAAGATTTGTAGTTACGATAGGGAATTCAGTGTCGAAACCGGGATTTTTAGTTAGGGGGTGGGAATTAGTGATGGAATTAGGTGAATTAGAAAAAGAAAGGTCGGAATTTCGAACTTAGGGATTGAATTGAATTGAAATTGTGTGTTATAACTTTTAAGTAGTTTCGGGACGGAGAATTTGAGTAGGGTGAACTAGTGACGGAATAAGATGAAGTAGAAAAATCGAAAATAGTAACTTAAAACCAAAATTTCTACTATTGCTCAGGGTGCAGTGCCAGAACCATGATTTATAGTTCGAGGAGGAAATTTTGGGGGCGGAGAGTGGCGGAACTATAATTTGTAGTTAGGGGTGAACTATTACTGGAATTAGTTCAATTAGGAAAAAATCGAAATTTTTAACTAAAGACTCGAAAATGTCGTTGCACTGGGTAAGCCTCGTAGTTTTGTTACTAGGGGTTGGGATTGAATAAGAAATTTTTAAAAAGTTTAAAAATGTAACTTAGAAGTTCAAAATTTCTATTGGTTACGGCAGTGACTTCTCTCGTTGGCCTCCTTAGTGCCGCCATTGGTTTTATAAGCAAATGTGTATTATCTATCTTGTGTGCAATTTGTTAGGAGTGGTTAATTTTGTGTATAATTATGTTTTGTTTGATGTTGATCAGTTGAGTCAAACATCGATAATTAGAGTGAAGGAAGGATCAATTGGCTCTTTGTCTGTGAAATTGCCTTGGAGTGCGGGAGGTTATGAAGTCGAGGTGGATGAGCTTGAGCTTGTCCTTTATCCATTTTGTGGTGAAGAATTGGGTGGTGTAGTTGAAGCACATGATTCCAGTGCGGGTTACAGTACGTTTCATGACGACTGTGGGAAGGGCGAAGCTGACAATGTGTGTACATCTTCGACTGCTGCTTCTGTCGATGTTCATCAAGGAGTCAAGACTGTTGCTAAATGGGTTCAACAGTTGCTTACACGCTTCCATGTCAGAGTAAAAAACGTGATTGTCGCTTTTGATGCGTGTGTAGATAATGATGATAAAACAGATAGTTCTCATGAGGCACTGGTTCTCCGTGTCGCAGAAATTGAATGTGGAACTTGCATTTCGGAGAATGATGATGTGTCTGCTGATCGTGCCAAAGCAGCAGATCTACTTGGGATGACCCACCTTACTAATTTCCTTAAGTTTCAAGGAGTTGTTCTTGATCTAGTTCGAATGAGTAGTGATGTCGATAAGCCATTGTCGGGATCGGCTGAGGTTTCTACTTCTTGTTCGTCCAAGGCCTCCCAACCTCTTATAACTGGCCATAAAGGTGGATTTGGTGGTAGTCTAAAGCTCTCTATTCCCTGGAAAGATGGATCTTTGGATATACGCAAAGTAGATGCAGACATCAAAGTAGACCGTTTGATAGCCAAACTACAGCCTAGCACCTTGAAATGGCTACTAACTACCTGGGATACGCTTCAAAATCTTGATAACAAGTTGGTTGGCAGTGTCTATCACATGGCAGCGGACACCCACTTGTCACCTTCTATACCATTAGACATGAAGACCACAGAAACTGAGAATCCAATTAATTTCGGTAATCCATCTAGAGAAAAAACTGCCACGGGTGTGATCTTTAAAGAGTCTCAGTTCATATCGAATTGGATTCCTGACTCTTCCTCGGAAGAGGGATTTGAAGAGGCAGATCTAGGAGCCAGGTATATTTACCTTTTTGCCTGTGACTTACTGCCCCTTTCATGTGATTTTCTATGTTGTTTTTGATGTTTCAAATATAGTAATATTTAAGGTTTTGAGTGCATTTTCAGCAGCTTTCTGAATTTTGAAAATGTGTGATGGTTATAATTTCAGTCATCGGATCCTCAATTGTTACCTTGGCTTGTTGCAGTGTGGATCAGTTTTTTGAGTGTTTAGATGGAATGAGAAGTTCCCACTCTGTATTGGGCAGCAGCGGCATGTGGGGTTGGACGTCCTCTTATTTCAGTGCCATAACTGCTGCATCAAATCTTGCTTCTGGTTCTTTGAATATGTCTGTTGGTATGTTTGCATCCTCTATCTGATCTCAAGTTCCTTATGTTGACTCTTGACCTAAGAAACATCTGGCCAATTCCGACAGCTTGCTAGCTCTTGTCAATCATCTCTTTTGAAACAGGGTAATTTAAATTAAATTTGAATTTGTTACTAGTTCTGGCTTAGGAACGAGAAGATACTTGATCTTTGTTGTGTGGCATGTCATGGCTACCAGAGAAGTAAAAACTTAAGTAGATTTTGAATGTCTCGAGCGTGGTAGTGTTCTGGGATACAGTTTTGTCATGTTTTCGTAAGTCAAAGCTAAGTTTCTAGTAGTTTCTGTTGAAGATTTGTTAGATAATGATAGGAATTAACTAATTTGAAAAGAGGAATTATTTTTTTATTCTAACGAGTCTCTTAAAGCTGGAAATTAGTTCGATGGTTATATGATGTCCTGTATGAAATAAGATGTTTTGATAGATAGACATGTTGAAGGAATAATCGAAGCTGTTCTGTCTTGATAAGGATCTGAACTTAGCGCTCATTTTACTTTGTTAAGATCATCTAAATTGATCATGTAGCTATTTTTTCCTGAATGCTGATGTGAAAGCCTCTCTGAACTTCTTGTTTCAATTCTTTCTTAACAGAGCAGCAGCTTTTGCAAACAAATCTCAAGATTACTTTTGTTGGGGTTTCTGCATTTTTTTCCTTTCTTAATGAGGATCAATTTACTCAACTCGGCCCGACCGAGGAGCGACTTGATACTGATCCAAATGTTCATCATCTTGGGTCAATATGGGAGGACATATTTGTAGCAGTTCAGGTATTTCTTGTGTTTGAAGTTCTCTTTAAATTCTATTTTTGCACTCTGTTTTGTGCTTCTGAGGTTCCTGCTCTCTGAACTTTGAAAATTGGCAAGATAAACAGGTTTTTCCCAGGACTTGGAGACTAGAAGCAACAGTGGATCATATTGTCCTAAATGAGTACATGTGCCAGTGGGGGGATTCTGTGGATCTCACATTGCATGATCGTGTTAATGATAATAATAGTCAGACTCTCATGATTCGAGATTTGCAAAAAAGAGTTCAGAAGGCTCTGCCTTACAATCCCTTTTTTCGGGAAACATCAAATGTGAGAGATTCTGGTGCTCCAAAAAATTTGGAGGCTCCATCTAGCTTTTGCTGCTCGGCAAACCAAGAGCGTAGCAGCGATGTAGTGACTGCTACGTTGTTTGAAACTTCTGGTGCTAGTCACTGTCTACTTTCGGCAAGCTCTGGATCATCTGATGGGTCTTCTACAGGGCAAGCATCATTATCACTCAAGCTGCCACCATTTGTTTTTTGGCTAAGCTCTGATCTGGTTAACATGGCCTTGGATATTTTTCGAAACTTTGATGATTTTTCTGGAGAGAGTAAAGCAACAATTAATGTCTCATCTGAAGCCCTTAAAGAGCAAGCTGCTGCTAAGTCTAGTGTGAGTTGTAGCTCTAATCAACATTCTACTTCTGTACCTAGTAAAGGAGCCTTGGTAGGAAATGTATTACTTCCTCATGGTAGAATATATTTATGCTTTCCTTTAAATAAAGACAGAAGTCTTAGAAGTTTTTTCTCCTGGAATGAATTTATTGCTCTTGATTTTTCCTCCCCATCAAATCTTATGGAACTAAAGCCTGAGGTGCCTGCTTTTGTTGGAGAAAAAACACAGGGAAAGCAAGATTCTTCATCTCCTTCCCACTCCATGCATCTAAATGTTGCTATTCTCAATTTGTACTATATCGTTGGCCTTGAGGATGATAATTGTGATGTTGAGCAGGGAAGCCATAAATTTTGTGCTCACAGAGTTCTGTCTCTTGGTAGTAGAACTGATTGGAGTCGTCTAATTAGTGTGGTCAGGCGTGAAAATGCAGTAACTGGTGCTTGGATTAAGAAGAGTGCAAAGCTTTTTGCTACATCAGATGGTCCAACTTGTAAAACATCAAGTGATTATGAGTTTGCCTCTGTATCTTCTGGGGAACATAGGGATAATCTCTCTTCTTCTTTAAAAGAGAAGCTGGTTTTGAGCTCAAAATTATGTCTTCATGTCTGTGTACCATCTACAGTGGTTATCCTCAGCAGCACCAAGTATTTATGTTTGGTTGACCTTGTGAAGCAGACTATCAATGCATTTGCCTCTGTTGGCAACGACACAGTTCATGAAAATAGAAAAAAAGCTATCAGCCAAACATCAATCCTTGTTGAATGTGGTCTGGTAGAAATTCATCTGGAACTGGACCAGGGAAGTTGCCTGAAAAGCTCATTGCAGAGAGAGCTTCCAGGGTCATGGCACTCGTTAAGATTGGAAGTCCGGAATCTTGAAGTGCTTTGTGTATCTGATCTCGGAGCTGTTTCTGGTGCTCATTTTCTATGGATATCCCATTGTGAAGGGAAGTTGTGGGGTTCTGTCTCTATGGGGGCTGATCAAGATTGCATGCTCATCTCTTTTAACAATAGTTCAAATGGACGTGGAGACGGAGAAGGCTCAAATGTTCTATCTTTCAGGCCAGCGGGAACTAAATTTGTGCTTATGTCTGATCCAGACAGTTCCCATGATTTTATGTCTGTGGTTTTGAAATGTGGAACCATTATAGCGCCAGGTGGTCGATTAGATTGGCTGGATAAGCTTTCCTCTTTCTTTAGCTTGCCATCTCCTGACGTGGAGCTAAATACTGACTGTAAGTTAGGGAAGGGAGATTCTAAAGGAGTTGCCTTTGTAATAAAACTTCTTGATGCTGCACTGAGTTACGAGCCATATTTTAAGAAGTCAGAAGTCAATGAAGAACGTGGTAATTCTAGGTCTCATGTGAGTGTTAGCCTTGAAGATAAGTCACATGACCCATATGTTGCCTGCTTGTTGGCTGCATCATCTCTAATGTTTTCTAACACAGTTTTAGCAGATAGCCTTGACAATGATTACAGAATCAGACTTCAAGATGTAGGTCTTCTTCTCCATGAAGTTTCAAGAGGTGAATTAATTTTGGATGAATACAGTGCTGGTTATTTGCTTGAAGTAGGCTATGTGAAAGTCGCAGAAGAGGCTCTCATCAATGCAATCTTGAAGGTCAACTATGAAGGTGACGTATCTTGGGAACTGCTGTGCTCTGAAATGAATATAGTTCTCCGCACTTGTCATGATACAACCTTTGGCTTAATACGCTTGGCATCCCAAATCCAGCAGCTTTTTGCCCCAGATATCGAGGAGTCACTTGTACACTTGCAAAACAGGTGGAACTTTTTTCAGGAAGCACAAGGAAGAGACGATCTAAAAGGGTCGTCAGAAAGCAGCAGCATCTGTTCACCTGGAAGATCTCAGTCACAACATATGGTTCCAGATTCAAAGGATATATCTGAGCTAGCTGGCTTGATGGGTGAAATATGTGAAGATGCCTTTTTGTTGCCAGAAAAAAGTGTAGGAACTTATAACGGGTCACAATTCAATAGGGATTTGGATGATGTGGGTCCTAGCTCCTCGGATGCAAGACCTGAAAGTTTTCTGGATCTTGGTCATACAAAGGGTAAAATAATGGAAGAATATTGCTTATCAGATTTAAGATCCTTGTCAGAACTAACAATCAATAGCCATTTTGGAGAAGAGAAATTGAATTTGGTGAGAAGTGGAAGTTTGAATCTTCAAGAAGGAAATAGTGGATGGTATGAGAGGCCCCCCTTAAGAATTGTTGAAAATTATGTTGCAGATAAAACAGAGCGAACTAGTTTAAAACAGTTAATCGAGTGCCAGCAATGTGATAAAGAAAGCAATGGTTCCCGACTATATAAGGGACGTGTACTTCTAAAAAATGCAAAAGTTAAATGGCAGATGTATGCTGGTTGTGACTGGCGTGAATTGGGGCAATCCCGGAAAATGTGTGGAAGAGATGGCTCTGTGTATCTAGAACTTGCGTTTATTAACATGGACATTCAGCATGACATCTTTCCAGATGGGGATATGTGTGCATCAAAACTCTCTGTTTATGTTCAAGATTTTCATCTCTCTGATCAAAGCAAAAATGCACCGTGGAGACTGGTATACTAATATTTCTTGCATGTACCAATAGACTATATTTTTTGCACAATATAGCACTATATATTTACTTGATAATACTTTGTATAATTCTTTCTCCTGAACTATAAGGTGCTTGGACACTATAATTCTAAGGAGCACCCCAGAGAATCTCTATCCAAAGCATTTAAGCTTGACTTGGAAGCTGTCAGACCAGATCCAATGACTCCCCTTGAGGAGTATAGGTATGCACTTTATATCCCCAAGTCTCTTTCTATATTTTTGAGTTCATGCTCCTAGGTTTCTTATGTTTGCGATCTTTAGAAATGGTTTATGAAGATGTTTAGTAGTATTCTGCGACTCTTTGCAAGTTGTGTGAGTCTCAAATGAAGTGTGGAATGGAGCCATTTTGGAAATTTGGACTGTCGTCACTTGTCAGACACGCAGCATGCCAGCTTAGTAAAGTGTTGAAGTAGTATAGGTATTAGGTCCATAGGAGTCTAGAGGATAGATGGGTGATGTTAAATTTCATTACAGCTTTTTGAATAAAGCTGTGTTTTATGACAGCATGGTTCGCTAGATCCCTGTTGTTTATAGTCCATCTTGAAATATGTCTCGGTGAAAGGTTTGTTTGTGGCTTAATTTACTCTGCAGGTTGTTAATATGAAATGATTTTTGGAGTGAAACCCTTAATTCTAATATGTGCAGGAAGATTTAAAGAGACCGTTTTTGAGATACATAATATGTGTTCAGTGTGCGTCTGTGCCTGTAGATTGTACTTAGATCTCAAGAATTATTGACTGGACTTTTGGCAATAAGACAATAGATGTGTATTATTTTTGATAATGATTAAACCCATTGTCCCTTTGTACTTTTTCGCTTTTCTTTTTTTAACACAGTTTAGAGAGAATATCGATTAAAGGACACCATGGAGGTGACAAAATTATAATTACTTTTTGATTTTTATTATTTTATTGCATCTTCAACTTCAACCATATTTGTGATGAGAGAATATTCATCTTCCACTTCAACTGAGACATCTTCTCCTATATGAAGTATTACCTAGTGCGAGTACTCTCGCTTGTGGGGTTTGGGAGAGCAAGATGTATGAACTGCTGATACTGGCTAATTTCTACAGTGGCCAGTGTTTGTGTGGTTCATTGTAATTGGTGGTTATTTATGAATATCAGTATATTACTAAGGCAGTGGTCCTCCCTCTTGTGCAGTTCTTTGCGAGTGTAACAAGTCTAACAAGCAGCTGTTTGCAGGTTACGCATAGCTGTCCTTCCTATATTGTTGCATCTTCATCAGAGCCAGCTTGACTTTCTGGTTGCCTTCTTTGGAAATAAGGGGTCCCCTGTTGTACAACAAAGTGATACGGAGGATTCAGGTGTATCAGATGTAAGTCCAGGTAGAGAGAATAAGTTCAATGATGATGGAATCGCTGAGGAGGCATTGCTTCCATTTTTTCAGGCAAGTGTTCAGCTGTGTAGTTATCTATTTTTTCTTAAAGTTTTGTTTAGCGAGGAAGTCTTTGCATTTTTTTCAGGGATTTGCTATTTTTGGGTTATCCTCCCTCCTATCCCATTCATTAGGTTACCTATTTCATTTTTTATTGTGCCAATCAGTTGTTATGTTCGTAAGATTTGAGCAATACAAATTACCTGCCTACACTAGCCCATTTACCCCCGGGTCCAACCTGCGCCTCCCTCACCCAGTCCAGCCATTCCAACAAGCGACGACTGACCTTATTCCCTCCCAGCCACCACAAGCATACCTTAACTACCTCTGATCCTTATCTATGCGCCTTCCCCTGCCCCACTCTCTTGCGCCCCCACCATTGCAATTTCCCCTTTTCAACCGCGTCAGATCTGAGGGTAGAGTTGTATTATTCAGTAGTTTGCAGTAGAGATCTGTCATTTGCCTTGATCTTTCTCCCAAAAGCAAATTAAGGCACCATAACTGCTATGCTATGCTCTGCTGGTGTTTTTGTAAACTACTTTTTTTGTCTTTCCTTATTGGTCCATTTTGTTATTGTTTTACCTCGTTTATAATTTTGTACTATGATTCATGCTATCTGAGAACATCTTTGGAATAAGGCTGCTACTCTGTATTTGTTATTATATGCGCTGCTGATCATTTTGGTATATTGATTTGTTTTTCTTTGAGGCTCCACTGAAGAGGTTTGCAGTAATCAAATTCTCATTGTCGTGTATAATTCTATTGTCCCAGACTATCATCTAATGGTTTCTACCTTTTACAATATGGTAACTGCTGTGTGGGTGGGGTATCTGGTGACATTCCTTTCCCATGGGTGATGCATATATGATAGTAGTCGATGCTCAATATATATATTTATATTTTCCCTTGGTTCTGATTTCAGAATAATTAAGCTAATTTTTATGAACAAGTATTATGATAAAGCATTTCTATCCTATCGATTCAGTGTATCTGATTTACTAGGGTCTCAGACACTCTAACATTTTTTGGGAAGTTGATGTCCTTGATGATTTAAAACCCGCATTTATTCGACCGATGTCCAAGTCATTGAAAACAGCTTTGGATTACAACAGCACTCTAATAGTACTTTGACTTGGGAACAAGTATCCAATATGGGTAGTTTTTGATAATCATGTTTGGGCATCAATCAAGTGCTTTATATCTGAGTATCAAGTGCCAGACACGAGCACGTAAGGGTTATTAAATAGTTTGAGCGACATAGCCACACCCACACATGGTTCCAATATAAATCGACGTTACAGGGTTTTTGGACGATTTATTTGATTCTTAGAGAGGATATAGTTCATTAGAGGAAATCTTTGGGAAAGCGTAGACTTAGGACAACCTTTTGAAGATCCATTTTCGGAAGTCCCATAAATCTCCTGCGGAACTTGAAGAAAAGATACAGGCCTTTTAGATTAAGCTAATATAGAAATCATTAATCATTGCTGCTCATAGTGTAATATTAATGGCTATTTTGGTGAGCTTACTGGCATTTTATGTTGTTGCAGAAGTTTGACATTAGGCCCATTGTTGTCAGAGTTGATTACTATCCTAGCCGCGTTGACCTTGCTGCTTTAAGCTCGGGCAAGTATGTGGAACTTGTAAACCTAGTTCCATGGAAGGTAACTAATTGTGGACTATTATTATACGGGTCATTTTTCCTATAGTACAACGATAGGGTTTATGAGCAATGTAATACTATATACAGGGAGTTGAGCTGCAACTCAAACATGTTCAAGCTGCTGGTGTTTATGGCTGGGGCAATGTTTGTGAAACTGCACTTGGGGAATGGCTAGAAGATATTTCTCAAAATCAGGTTTCACTTGCACTATTTACAATAAATTAGTATGGCCTTATATCAGTCTTATATGTTTCTTGAATCTTAACTGTTACTAATGAAGACACACTTATAAAATTAATGTAGATTCACAAGTTATTAAAGGGGCTTCCCCCCATTCGATCATTTGTCGCTGTTGGCTCTGGTGCTGCAAAATTGCTATCTTTACCAGTGAAGAATTACAAGAAGGATTACAAATTGGTGAAGGGTTTACAAAGAGGTAGCCATTTCTTATCTTGGTAGATTCTCTGTGTTTGTGAGGAAATGAGAGTAAAGTGCGTATATAAAGAGCATGACCTGGATTAGGCCGTCATTCTATATCTTATGGTTAGACCATGTGAGCTTTCATAGTGAATTTATATTTTTTAATTTAATACCTCATTTGAGTGATTGATTTGACTCCTTAAAAGCTCATACAGAAACCTTCAACACTAAATTTGTTTGTCCAAAAGAAATGATAAGACGGCTTCTCCCAAGTTTTGGTGATAATTTCATATTGCAAAAATAGCTAGTGCTGCACTCTCACGTGCATTTAACTTTTGTTCTCTGTAGAGATAAGAGTACTCTTGATAGCTCGGTAGCTTAATCTTTCAGCTCTCTGTTGGTATATGAGTCTCACCTCACCCCGTTGTCTCTTTTTGTATATGCGCGTCATACCTTGAGTGTCCTTTAATCAATATCCTCTTGTTGAACTAAAAAGTACTCCCTCCGTCCTGGTCAATTGCTGTCCTTTGGTTTTGGAGGGGAAATAATTTGGCTTGGAGGAGGGAAATGGAGGGATTTCAAATCTCGCCTCCTCCATCTTGCTAACCAAACAAAGGATTTCTCATCCTTTCAAATCCCTCTTCCTTTCCCTCCAAATCCCCCTATCCAAACATACCCTTGGTGACTTGGGATATCATTTTTTTAGTACGTAATCTTTATACTTTGCAAAGATTGTTCACTGTTTCATTTCCAGGCACCATATCATTTCTCAGAAGCATCTCAATCGAAGCTCTAGGACTTGGTGTTCATTTGGTAGCTGGGGCTCATGAGGTTCTGTTGCATGCTGAGTGTATACTTACACGCATGCAGCCTTCCGTTTCTCGACCTATGAGGAGTAAACTGAAGTTAAGCGTCGGGTCTGAGCAACCACAAGATGCTCAACAGGGACTACAACAGGTTAATATATACCTGCTTTGCTGCTTCAGTTTGAAAATATATTACTCACTATCTTATTTTCTTCACCACGCCCTCCCCCAAACTGTTGATTTTCGTGCACATTAATTTTTCCTGTGATGTAGAGCCTGCTGTTAAATTTCTGCAATGAGTTTTAGCTCCTTTGAGATTTGAGAGACTAACATTATGACTGAACATTGGTTACTTGTACGTTTATTTGGCATGATTGTTTAGTATGTCCATCCTTTGATAAAAGAAAATGGGAGGTACAGGATGGAGCCATTTATTGATCTCAGCAAGCCAAATTACACTCATGCAGTACCTTTATTTGAAGCTAGGTAAATGGGAGGAATAGGGTTTTGCTGTAAGCTTGTTTGAAGAATAATACCTAGTGCCTAAGCTTTCATGCATTCATTTATTCTTTCCTTTGTCAGTGGATGACACATATTGTGGAAACAGTAGTATTCTGCAAACAATTTTTTTTTGAAAGGGAATAGGTTATGTTATAACTACTTTATAGTTTATATGTCTATATCTTCCGCGAACATAAAAAATAGTTGAAAGGCCAATTGGTTATATTTGTGTCGCATCCATATCTTTTGTATTACTAAATATCACCATGACCACAGTGAATGCTTTAATTGATGGCCCAAACGAGATCCCCTCCTTGGGTAAGACTTATATCTTCTCTGTTGTGTGTTTCAAGCATTTTTTGTCTACCAAAGTTTCATGGAATATATGTGCAGATTGCATGTAGGCATGTAGCCAATCATTAATATGATCTGTTCACTGTTTCAAATTTTAATCTAGGAACAATACTTCAGAATGTTTAATCGCAAAATTTGGCAGGCATGTGAGAGACTTAGCAGTGGTTTGGGAAAGTCTGCATCTGCAATAATTCATAGTCCATTGAAAACGTATCGGCGTGATGGTAGTGCTGGTTCAGCTCTGGTGACAGCTTTCAAGGGAGCTCCTGCTGCTGCCATAGCTCCTGCTTCTGCTGCTGCACAAGCTCTACACTCTGCTCTTCTTGGTGTCAGAAACAGGTTGTTATTATATCATTCCGGAATAATTTCTCATATATTGTTGAGTTATTAACCTAAATGATGCTTTTGCAGCCTTGATCCTGAACATAAGGAGGAATCTATGAACAAATACTTGGGGCCAAATCACTCCTCGAAGTGCTGAATATTTCCACTAAATCATGTTTCCGTGTGGCATTTGCCAGTGCAGAGGGCATATAAGGAAGACTTCTCTGATCATGTGAGTTAAATAGTCCGTTGTGTTGCTTTACTCGCATGCATATATTATGTGGTCATGGAATAACAATATTCATGCAAACTGACGACAATACATGCTTGAGCTTGTTACTGTGAGAGTCAACAAGAGCCCTTTTTACGATACCACTTAAGAATTCACAGTTTCTAACCCTATATCCTTATTTCTCTCTACGTAAGTCCACTCCCCTTCACCATCCACCAATCACCCATGTTGGCAGCCCTGGACAACCATCCCTCAACCTACGACAACAAGCCCACGACCATTACATCCAAACCCCATCATCAGCATCACCTAGGTTACCTACCTAATGGCAAACTCACCTGAAATCCCCCTTCCTCCTCTTCCCCTCATTTCTCTTGCCCACCTACAGTGTAATTCAGCTTTGCACGTTCTTCCCTTCACCTACAACTCACCATCTACTTTACGATAAAAATTAATGATAGTCAGTCTCCTCTTGGCATACATGTCCCCATCCTCATGTTTGTATCTTCTTTTTTGAAAAGTATTACTTCGTATAACTCTTCTACTCAACTTAAAGTATCCTATTTCAAAAGTTCACAGAGTTTTTTTCCCAAAAAAGTACGTATGCGAGCGATTGAAAGGTGTGGGAGAAGAGAGAGGGAATGAAAGAGAGATGTGATTGCCAGTGAGAGTGGTCGTTCGAATAGAGATGGCCGATGAGAACATGGGGAGGCTAGCATTGCTCAGAAGGATGTTCTTGTTTACATATCGAGCATGTATTGTCCAATTCTGAAGCAGCAAATGTATTTTCCTTGATGCAGATTGCGGTGTGTTTAGTTAATTTTTAAGGACCCCCAATTCCCTCGTGTACTCTGCCTTGGGGGCTTGCCAGCTTGCTTGAATTGCTTCTTAAGTTCTAATGCCTCTGGAGTTAGTTATCTGGACAACACCGTTAATTTGCTGAATGATTTCTCTTCAGGTGAAGATGGACCTTATTAAGAGAAGCGAAACAATGTGGCTACGCTGTACATGTTGTATATAGTTGATAGATTTTTTTTTTAAATTGATTAAATGACCTGTATGTTAGTTTTATAGTGGTGTTTAGGGTTCTTAATCCCGTATTCAGTTAAGTCACAGTAATGTGGCTTCTATTCGTTGTAACTTGTAAATGGAAGAAGCTTATCGGATCAACCATCAAATGTACATCAATTCTTGTGTGTGATTGACTTATAAATTTGTATCTACTCTATTTGTCAATTTTTTTCCCAGTAGAAAGCTTATCGGTCCGTAGACAAATGAACAATAACAGAGATGATGAGCCATCAAACACACGAAGAGAGATGATGGAAAAATTTCATAGTGGAAAAACAATAACATTATCTAACCCTTAACATCATATGTTTTTATTCTGATTTCCTTGTGGCTCATTTGACACCAGAGAGGAAAAAAACATCCGAAGTTGAGGCGACTTAGGCGCTGAATAACTAATACGGAGTATATCTCGCTAAATCTATGTAAACTTTTTTAGTCCAAGTATTACCAGTACCAGGGTCCATAAATGCCATGATTTGTTTGTTATGGTCCTTATTTGGATTACTTGTCATTCTTGGTCATGTTTTAGTGTTTCCCAGTAGGTCTCCTGAGAGACGGTCTCTCACTAAAATAGTGAGAGACGACCCACATAATGCAATATGAGATGTACCGTACCCGTTTGACCATTTAATTAGGAAAGGGAAAAAATAAAAATAAAAACTACCTTAATTACGTTAGATTACGCACGGATATTTAGGAAGGTAATTTATTGAGTATGAACTCAAAAGACTCAAAAATGTACTCATATTATTTTGTTTCCAAAAAAAAAAAAAAATTATTGAAATACAAACGCAATAAAATTTCAGCCACATCTCGATCACAATTTCGCTTGTTAATTGCAGCAATAAATCAATATGAGGAAGAGGACTAGTAGGAAGAGTCCCTTGAAGCCGGCACCGAAGAGAAGGGTGAAGATCGTACTCGATATGTAGTTTTAGGACCAATCTAGCGCTTGTAAATTCATTGATTTCAGGTTAAATGTTGTACCCGATAATTTTAGGATCTTGCATGTGTGATTTATGCGAAGTTGATTGCATGAGAAATCTTTTTTGTTTTTTCTTTGTCTTTTCCAATTTTTTTGCACCGTAATCCGATTTGAATGTCCATATTTAGGACGATATTGTTTCCCATGAATAGCGTACCGCGTTTATTGGGTTTTGTATGGTTATTTGAATATCGTATCGTATTGAAATGTTTTTGTGTTGTTGGTATGAATAGCATACCAGTTAATTGTGGTTTTGTACAATTGTATGAATTTCGTACTTGTTTATTATAGTTTCGTAGCGTTTCTATGAGTACCATACTGGTTTGAAAGATTTATGTACCCGTCTGTAGAGTCTTTAATTTGCTCTATATCCTACTTTGGACAATGGTATTTTGGTTTTTTACCCTTGTTAGTTTAGTACCTTTATATTGTTGGTTAGTACATCATTAAACGATCTGTACCAATTTACATAAGATTTGTATTGGTACTTCAATAGAGGTTTATGGTGTGGTATTGTGATAGTACCTTTAAATTTGGCTTTTGTACCTATTTACCATGTTTGTATCTAATTTCTTGAATTTCGTACTTGGTACAGTGATGTAGCCTTATCGTACTCTCATTAATTTAGTACCTTGAAATCGTTGTTTGGTAAAGGATATGACTATATTTGTACTCGTTCTCAAACGTTTGGTATTTGTACCTTAGTAGAGCTTTGTACCTGTATTTTGGTAATGTGTTTTGTAGTTGGTTTAGTGTACTCCATTTGTTACGAAAGGTACTTAGTACTTATTTGTAGCGTAGTTGTATTGTTCTTGATTTGGTCAGTTCTGTACCTATTTTATGTTGTACTATCGTTTTGGTGTTTCGTAAATTATTAATACATGTGGTAATCAATAATAATGACAGAAAAGGGGGAATGCTCAAATAGCAAAGAAGGAGATGTTGAAAAAGGGGAAGTAGTTGTGGATGCAAATGAGTTCTGTAACACATGGGGTGTTCGTGGGAAAAGGAGCTCGAATAAAGTTCAACCTACGACTGAGGGTACTGTAATTGAAGGTGTCAAAGAAGGTCCAACTACAAACAGAAATAGGTTTGTGTACTGTATCCTCTTGGCTCTTTTTAATTTGTTGTGTGTATCTCTTGAACGTGACTGAGGGTACCTGTTTTGTTAAAAATTGTACCTAGTATTTTAATGTGGTTGGAATTTTTTAAAACCGTACTTGTTTTCTTACAGCCGGGTACAAAATTCGTTCAAACCAGTACGAAATTTAAGTCATTGTCTCTGGTACCTGTTTTGTTAAAAACTGTACCTAGTATTTTAATGTGGTTGGAATTTATAAAAATGTACCTGTTTTTTTACAGCCGTGTACAAAAATCATTCCAACCAGTACGAATTTTAAGTCACTGTCTCTGGTACCTGTTTTTTTTAAACTGTACCTTGTATTTTAATTGGTTTAATGTTTTGTATTGTGGTAGGATTGTGAGGTTGATGCCATGATGATTGCAAGAGATCAAGAAATACACTCAAGGCTTACAATTGAGAGGGTGGATCGAATCAAGATGAATGCCCAAAAATTAAGCGAGT
>JAYMSF010000415.1:0-16252 GCA_036897335.1 Silene vulgaris | reverse complement strand
ATATATATATATATTTATAGAAGTTTCCTGTAAGTGTGCTTTGTCTTTGGACATCCCATAAAACAGAGAATTCTGATGTTCTATTCTAGTCATCGTGTCATGTTTACAGAAAACTCGCCTTTTATATGCCCCGAACAACACAGTGTTGTTAAATATGGCCGTCAATGACTCCAAACTGAGACCAACAATGAAGGTTGTCAGAACTCAGAAGGGGAATAGATATACTGCCATTTAGCTTCGTGCCGTTTCTTCTTGTTGATTAGTAGTTTTATGATGGAAATTCCTGCTTTCAGGTGTGATCTCGGGGGCTCTCCTTTACATTAAAGATGATTTCCCGGAGGTCAAAAACAGCAGCTTCTTGCAGGTATAGTGAATATTGCCATTAGATATTTGATTGCAAAACCATTTTGACTTGCATTGATTGTGTTTCTCTCCGAACTTTCTCTTAGTATATTTGAGAATGCCATGCTAGACTGTCCCAAGAACCTTCAAGTACCATGACTTAGGTCATATAAGAGCATCTCCAATGGATAACCACAAGATAGTGTAGCTTAGTTTGCCAAGTCGGTTTTTTAAGCTAATTTGCTCTTCGACTACATACCGCTCCAATGGTGGGCTACAACACTTTCTAGCTTTATGGGTCCCACATTAATATTTTCCTCCAATCACAAATTTTTCTTTTTATTTTTTTTAATCCAAGCTACATGCTTGGTAGAGCTACAATGCTCATAAGCTACACTCATTAATTCATACTCCAATGGTGAGCATCATGCTTGATAATTTACAATAATTGCAAGAAGGTCCTTATATGGAACCATTGGAGTTGCTCTTAGTAATTCGATCGTAGTTGTTAATTTCGATTTGTCAATTAAATTGTTTGTCGATTCGTTTAATTGATATGTTTTGAGGTGGGAAGGGTATTTTTGGTAGTTCATTAAAAATTGTCGATGATAATCAATGGTTTGTCGGCGACGATGAATAGCAATTGGTTTGAAAAAAATACCTGTTTAAGATGGGTGTAACAAGTTTATGTAATTGAGTCTGGTTTGGGTTAGGAGTATAATGACTCATTTAAAATCGATAGAAACACGAACCCAACTAGACACGGCCTATATAAAATGTTATGCTCTATATTTTACAGGTACTTCTTGGAGATGTAGGAACAGGGAAAACAAGCTTAGTGTTGAGATTTGTCAAAGGCCAATTCTATGATTGTCAGGTTTACCATTTTCCGACTATTTTCTTTGAGTGCTCCGTATTTGTTTAGTCCTTTTGGTCGTGCACTCGTGCTCTTCATCCTCCATTTAAGACACTCAGTTCTCTTTTCAATATATTTGTAATTAGCTTTTTGTAAAATTATCGTAAGGTATCATAGTCATTATTATTGTTATCGTTAAACAAGGTTAATGAAATATGACCATATCGACCTATAATATTCAATTTGTGTATTATAATTACCTCGGCCATATGAAATAATTATATAGGAATCAACAATAGGAGCAGCATTTTTCACAGAGGTGGTATCCTTAAAAGAAGCAACAGTGAAATTTGACATATGGGATACGGCTGGACAAGAGCGCTACCAAAGCTTGGCTCCTATGTATTACCGTGGTGCTGCTTCTGCTGTTGTCGTCTACGACATCTCTAGTGCCGTAATTTCATTTCCTTTGTCTATGCCTCATTTCTTGTCTTTTTTAATAATGTTATGGCAAATGATAAAGAGTGCCCCTACCCCGGGGCACTTGTTAATATGAATAATTCACTTGTTAATATGGATAGTGAATATTAAATTATGTTTTCCGTGTAGAAATCATTTCAGAAAGCGAAAAAATGGGTTGAAGAATTACATAGACAAGGTGAGAGTCCTCCGAAATATATCTTATTAATCTCTTATGGATTGATCATTATGCTGAAATCTTATCTAATACTCACTCAGTCTAGGTAGAAACGCTGCATCAAAAGTATAATGACTTTAATATGCACTCGTTTATTAAGATTAATTAATGAGGTGCATAAGTTATTATAAACTCATTGTATGCGGCGCCATAAACAAAATGTCTATATAGTCTCCATTCTAATGAGTTTGCTTGATGAAATCAGGAAGTCCCCATATGTTTAAGGTTCTAGTTGGCAACAAAGCAGACCTTGATCACAGCAGAGAAGTGGAGACCGAGGTATAGCGGCCTAGACCTTAATTAACTACCACCATTTTTATCGGTTCAATTCAAGTTTCATACAAAGTAGTCTGTATTATTTTTCTTTTAAAATGTCGTCAAAATCTCATCATTCGCGGTAATAGCTAACCAAACCACCCATGGTTTTAATGCTCATCCAAATTATCACTGAAATAGTCTAAAAACAACCTTCCAGTGTTAACCATATGAAATAATCAAATACAAGGATAAGGTTGCATGCATCTTACCCAGTTACTGAAATATCCGGGTTGGTTCACCGGTTCTATGGTTGAACCGAATTCCACGCTGGAATACATAAAACACAGAGGACTGATGTTAAAGTGTCAATTACAATTAGTGCAATGTACTTTTGTTATGTGATTTCACCTTTGTCAGATGTAAACTTTATGGCCCCCCATCTCTTAACTAAGCTGACCATTTCTATATGTTATAATGCTCCAGTTCGACAACGACTATACTAGTTAAAATGTCCTTGGATACAAATCATACAAGACCACGAGGATCATGACTCAAAAAATGATGTTTTTCGCAGGTAGGCGAGCAATATGCTCAGGAAAATGGTTTGCAGTTCTTCGAAACGTCTGCCAAGACTGCACATAATGTCAATGACCTCTTTTTTGAAACTGGTATGTATTGCCGTGAAATGGTGGCACCGATGATAAATGATTAAATGGACAATGGTGCAATTTATCGCATTTTGTAGTCAGTTCTCATTGATATTGGTCTAATAAGATGTCGAATTGGCCTGGCAGCAAAAGCATTGGCAAGAACATGGAAGTCTCGTGGTCCGACTGGAATGAGATTGCAAAACAGACAATCAGGCGGACGAAGACTGTTTTGCTGTTCCAGCTGATACAATACTAAGCTGATTAATCCACTTTAAACCCTTTTTCTGTTTCTTCATAAATTGTCATGTACAAAAATACAAACTGTTTATGATAGAAAGCTATGTATGATTTTATTTTTTAAGACGATGTTTTAATACACATTGCAGGTAATCGATAGCTAAAACAAATCGGAAAGATGTTGAATTCAAATTCAATAGCATGACTGAAACAAATAATTTGCCAAACAAGACCTATGATTAGTTTAGAAACTGTGTTATTGCTAGAGGAGGTTAACTACCATTTGCAATACCAAATTTTAGAATAAGACCGTCTTACGGTTTGAGACAGTAATACAGTATTAACTACTGTTAATACAGAAATACAGAGTATAATAGAGAAAGCCATGTGGGTAACAGAATCTGAAGCTTCTTTGTTTCTCGAGTTTATGCAAAGGAGAAGTCTTAAACAAACAGACAGTAGACAAACGTATTGTAGCCTTCATTTGTGTTTTCAAGCTTCTATGTCTTGAAATCCCCAAACAACTTGCTTACCCTCTCTTTATTACACACTGCAAAATCTAGATTAGAGAGAATTCATTAAATCATTCTACTTATTATAAACACAAATTATAAAGACAAATTATAGTGTAAGACGGTCTCACACCATGAGAAGGTCCACTTTTGTAAAAAAGTTATTCATTTGTTGCTAATAAATGGGTTATTCTTTTTCACAATTGGACTGTCTCATAGTATAAGTCGGTCTTACACAATAACTATGTTTTAAATCACGTACATACTCCGTATAAATGATTAAAACTGTCGACTCCCCTAAGCCCCTAACACCCAAAAATGGTATAGTTGAAAACTCGCTAACAAGATCACTTAGCTAGCTCGGTGTTAAAGACTCGCACGGAGGATAAAATAGCTAGTTATGCGCAAGTGCACGACTTTATTGTCGTGTTGAAAAACCCATAAGCACTTAGTTCAACTCGTAAGAGATTGTTATACCTTACATAGAAGCTTCAACTTTCAAGTTCAAGTCCTATGAATGCAGCTATGGTAAAACTCACGAACGAGAGTTATACTGTCCTAATGATCCTACTTGAATGGTGTACTAGTGACCCACTCATTTGCATTGCATTGAAATAGTATAGAATGAATAGAGTAATGAAATTTCCTTTCTAGTGATAGAATCTTAAGCAACACAAACATCCCTTAACAAAAGCACAAGACACCAACACAAAACAGTAAAATAAAAAAAGGAATTCAGAAACGCATATGCAGCTTGCTAATACTTTCATAGAAAAACATATAAAAAAGATATAGAAATTGTGCCAAAGAACAAAAGGCCATACATAGAAAGAGCTACAAGACTAAAGTTTGGTGAAGGCGTGGCTTAGGTTCATGTGCCTTTGCTCACGCTTCTTCCCATCAAAAGCTCAATTTCCCTCCTTACTAAACACAAATAGTACTTCTAAGTTCTAATATTAAGTCTTCCCTTGTGACGGATATCCGTTATAAGCTTATGACGGGTCAAATATTACCCACATGGGGTAGATAACACAAAAATCTGAGTGCCTAGAGAGTCAGAAATGACTTGGCTTTATCTACGCATATTGGTTTTATTTGACTCGTCGCAAATGAGAATTTGCGTACTTCTAAAGTTCTAAATTCTACCACTATCTACAACCCTAACAAAATAGAACACAACAATACAACAATGAAATAAAATGGCTTTTAAACGTACTCCGTATAAAACAAACGTAAACTATTCATTGCAACATAAAAAGTACTTAAACAAGACGGTTGTTCATCATACAAGGATAGTCTTTTATGTCATACACCTCATTAAAGAGTAGTCGTTATTTCATACCATACAACGGCCTTATACAATACTTGGTACCGGTGACTCGGTGAGTATACAGACCGTTTACTTGAAGAACTCCTAAACATGTAGGACAGTCTAATAGTCTACCAAGAGGGGGAAGTGCCAGGTGTCACAGACGACGAAGACGAAGAGCGGCCGATGTGACTATGAGTGTTGGAATCACTAATAGAAGTAGTACCCAAAGACCTAGCATCCCTTAAATTGACAGAACATGCCTTAGTAGGGAGTTCCTTCATTGGAGTTAAAGGCAATGAAGATGGGCTATTAGACTTCACTGGATCCGGAACCGGATTCAGATTACTACCCACTTCCTCCTCATCCCCGGATGATCCAGACCTAGCCTGGTCCATCCGAGAAGGCGAACTATCCGGTGTCTCAAACGGGGTATCCGCCCGGCTAAGTCGGACTGCCTCATTATCATAGATTGGGTTTGAAATGTACATGAAATCTTCTCTTTTCCCACCATTGCTAGCCTCAATATCCTCACACTCCGCCTCAGGTACGATTTCAGGACCTTGAGTAGATTGTCCCTGAGACGACAATGACGGGATCCCCAATTGGTTCGGGCTTTGTACACTGAGAAACTCATGGAGTTTCCCATGTATAACCCTCTCAACATCAACAACAACGTCTCCGTCTCGGTTTTCCCTCTTGCTAGGGAGTTTAGGAAATAGGAAGCTTCTAGGAGCTTCCATCACCCCTTGAGCATAGAAGCTACTAAGAGGAGACGGAACTAACTGATCTTGAACTTGTTGAGGGGTTGAATTAGAAACGGAACGAATTTCAGGCAACAAAGCCGGTTTTGAAGCCTTGAGCTTTCGCCGGCGAAGGAGAAGAGAGCAATACAGCTCAGCTAAAAGCACCAAAACTAAACCCAACACAAAAGCAAGAATAATCACCATCGCCATCGTCGCTCCCATAATTACCTTGGATGAACCACTCATCTCTCCCTCTCTATAAAAACTCAAGATTTGTGTTGTGAAATGAGTAAAAATGTAAAATGGGTTAAAAAAGATGAGAGAAAAGAGTGGTAATAAAAAGGTGGGAGGGAGGATCATGGGATACCCTGTTGCCTGTTGGTAATATTTTGGCGGGAAAAAAGGATTCTTATTTAGTTACTGTAGCACATGGCAGGTAAAGTACTGGTAACTTTGGGAGGCGAGTCTTTGGAAGGGACTCGTTGGCTTAAAATAGCTAATGGACAAGTGAGGGTAAAATGGTAAAACGTCATATGCAAACAAGATGCTTCCATTCCCTATTGCTGAGTTATTAATGAATGCCTAGATTTGACCAAAAAGGTGATTGATTAATTACTGCTAGTACACAACGGTAATTAATTGTTGTCGGGAAAGACATAGATGATAGATCCGCATGTGAGTATTAGCCAGAGTGACGGACAATCAAATTTCTCAGTAAAAATCCCGAAATCAAATTCGTGACGTCTCATAATCGGTTTAAATAAGAGAGAGTGATTGTAAGATGTTACCACGAGAATAATGAGATTTCTGCCGGAAGAGGATTTCGAACCGTCCATATGAAAACGTCAAATATGTTGGATCAACTCATTGATCCTACGAATAAACTGGGAATAAGTATCGTGTAAAACTCGTGGCAAAATGTAATAATTGCGTAACTCATCTAGATTGTATGCATGTTAAAGACATAAAGGAATGTTGAACAAATATGGTCGCAATTTTACAAGTATTATGGGAGTAGATTAGTAGTATGAGAGTAGGTAATAGTATGAGTATAGATGTTTGATGGACAATAGTGATGGGTTACGCCGAGCATTAACATGGTACTGCAATTACCAGGAAACCGGATGTATTGTGTCGTGTTGATCTGGTATCATGTTCAATTTGTCAAAGAATAATTTCCTCAGCCTCGATCAGTTTTTACCTGAAATGTAGACAAACCAATTTTAGACACCCAAAACATAAACACAAATACTCAAATAAGAACGTGGTACGCAAATTTCTTGTGACAGTGCTCTATGCATGATCCTTAAACTTATTCAAACATAGATGCATATGAAATGCAGCATTACAGATTTACAGCAGGTAGGAAATGTGGTCATGAATTTTAAGATCATTACCAAAGATTCCAGCTATCAATCTTTGGAAGCTCTCAACGCAGCAAATCTCGCAGCTAAATCATCATAGTCAGGCAGCTTAGGGTGCACATGCTTTGCAGGGGCGTCTTGAAAAGAAGCAGCACGAGCATACACCTTCTCTTGCTTGGGTTCTGTCACTTGTCTAGAAGGAACACAAAACGATCTAGATTTTGTTAGTGTCAACTCCTCATCCGAGTGGGTCACATCAGCAGCACAAGATTGATTGTGAGGTGGGGATTTGACCAAATTGGTCTTCCGAGACTTTGCTGGGTCATCAGATGACGGCTTCTTGCTGTAGTGGAGTAACAGTTTGTCAATCATCTTCTCCTCATCATCCTTCTTATTATATTTATCGTCATCAGTAACCAGGATTTGTAGGCCCTTCCTTGACCCGTTTTTTCTTCTGCTAGTTGAAACTCGCCGGAGAATCCTCTCTTCACCAATCATTTCATCATCTTGAGTAGAAGCAGATGCAGATCGCGAATGCTTCCTTCTATGTGATCTTCGTCTGGGTGTAAAGTCAACAGTGGTCTCATCCTTGTAGTAAATTTCCGTGAAACGGGGTGGTCCATCCCCATTTTCTGGATGATCTGCTTTTGTTTGGAGGTCTTCCGCCCTATTACCATTGCTCCCGGGATTTGGATTGAAGGTTAAAGTGTCATTATCTTCATCTGGCTTGTGCTTGGTCTTTCTCGGTTTCATATATGGAGGTGGAATTCCACCTCTGAAATTGGACTTTGGCCCATCTGCCATAGCATCCTCCCTCTTTTTGACAGACTTTACTATAATGTCTTCAGCAGGTTCGATTTTGACAGGTGGCGAGGAATTGATACCGTTGCTGGTAGACTGAGTATCTGGTTTTTTCCTATGTAAAGAAATGTCATGCTCCTCAAGTGTTTGGGTTATTTCTTCCCTGTTAGAACGTGGCTTATTTCTATCACGGGAGAATTCTGGACTTTTTGACACCTTATGCTTCAACTCATCTTTTCCGCTAGGTAAATTCTCCCGCCGTGTTTTCATTTGATGCCTTCCATCAATATCTCCTTCCATAATTTGAGGAGAAGCTTCACTCTGTTTATTTGTCACAGCTTCAGCTTTGACTGTCTTTGGGACAGTTACTACCACAGGTGTTGCAACTTTATTCCTAACCATATTGAGAGTCCCAGGATTGTCTTGTGGCTTCTACATAAAACATTCATACAGGAAAGCCTTATGAACAAAGAGTGGCACTTATGGAAAACAACTAAACATAACTCTAAATTCCAATCGTCGTTCAGGGGGGAAAAAAGGGAAAAAAAAAAATAGAAGGAAAACACGAGTACTTCCTCACTCCATGAATAAATTTCCTAGTTTGCAGGGCCGCAAGAGATACTGGCCACAAATGACATACAAGAAATGGAAATGCTTCACATGAGAAGTTATTCACGGACATGCCAAAATGTAAACCAGGACATGTCATGTGTTGCATACAAGTTCACAGAAGTACAAAACAAAAAGCTGTAGGGGAAGGGAGCGGACGCTAAAAAGGAACAGAAGTCAACGATTAGACACACTAACTATCTGTTAGAAGGAAATAATAGGTTACCTTCTCAGTAACAGATTTAGACATCCTTTCTTCAAAGTTTTTACTGTCCCACCTTATTGAAAATTCCAACGCTATATCTTGTAGTAACTGGATCTTTTTCTCCACGGTTGGCGGTTTAGCAGATAAGTTTTCTGCAAGCTACAACACGAAAGCACATAGGTGTGTTGTAAAACCAGGGGGGAAAAGCGATACACTGATATGCTGACTGGTAAATGAAAAAAAAAAAAAAAACATGAATAAGTACCTTTTGGTTTACATACATCTCCAAAGAACTCCCATATCTTTCCTGGAATAGGTTTCTAAGATCGCGAAGTTCAGGTACATCTGAAAATCTGGCAGCAGCAAACATCAAGGATGCCACAGCTTCCCTGCAGTCCTCGGGACAATCCCTGATTTGAACAGTAAAGTATGAGCAATGATTAACAAGTGTGAAAGGATAAAATCGTAGAATTGTATCTTATGCTCACAGATTTACACCTCACAAGTCCAGACATTGTAGTCAAACTTTAAGATGAATTATTTTGAAAAACAGATAAATGTTGAAATGTAA
Organism: Silene vulgaris; assembly: GCA_036897335.1. Lineage (NCBI taxonomy): Eukaryota > Viridiplantae > Streptophyta > Magnoliopsida > Caryophyllales > Caryophyllaceae > Silene > Silene vulgaris. The sequence continues at coordinate 7,095 of JAYMSF010000415.1, read as the reverse complement.
GTATTAATGGACAATCATTAAAATGCCAGTGTTGAACTGCCCATACTTCGCCACTTGGGAAATGACCAGCTAGTCATAAGTTCATTATAATGTTCACTGTTGTCCCCGTACCTACTAAGTCGTACCTACTGAGCCCATTCCAGATATCTACAGAGCTGTCAACATGGACAATTGGACATCCTAAGTTGGCAGTTTTATAACTATAATGACAGTGAAGCTAGTAATTATGTATGACTTGCTTTGAAGACCAGAAAAATATAATTATGTGGGTTCTTATACGTTTAACACTTTAACCATGTTCCACATCACATAGACTTTCATTACTATATTCCTTCTCGACTTCTCATTAGACCATTAGCTCACTAAATCTTTACAAGAAAGACATAACAAAATGTGTTGTTTGCTGCTATAAGTCTATAACTTATGTTTTGCAACCTTAATTTATGAATCATGTGATTTGTTTTTTCTAACATAGTCCAGATAGAATAAAACTAAAGCTAGCTGACACCAATTACGCAAATGCGGCAGACTATTAAGCCATGTTATGAAACACTACATTACTTGTGAAGACCAACGCAGAAATATGACTTTTAAAGAGAGAAAGCACACCGTCAACAGAGTTGTGGTGATGTAATAACAAGGCAAGGATAAAGCAACTTAGTCACCTGAGCTTCTGCAGAACTGGAAGGTGTTTCAATACAATTTCGCAAACATGATCGACAAACTCATAGCACGAACAAAGAATCAGATCAGTAATCAATCCATCTGCCTGTTAGCATAACAAAACCAAACCGATTCAATATTAGAAGATGATAAATATATCCCAGTAAATCCACGAGCAGTATAGTTTAAGCATTCTTATGACATCCAAATAGCACCACAGATCTCCATAATTTTCTGCCTAAACATCTTTCGGGGTTTGAGAGATTGGAAATCGACAAATGACACCAAGTCATGAACAATTCATTTATTTTCTGCCTAAACTTCATGAACTAAAAATACTAGAAGAAAGAAAACCACCAATCCACCAGGCACCAGTGAAAGCCCTCAGCACTACAATTCCTTTTTTTCACTGCTTTATAAGAAATTCCACGGTTCTGAAATGAAGTATAAGTGATTGCACGACTTGTTTCTATTTCTGACCTATAATCCAGTATCCGATGTTTTAGCTCCCGTGAATAAAATGCATTACACAAATAACAAAATTCCACTCCAATTCTCATATATTATGCCAAAAATTCAACAGAAAACACATCAATATCATCCTGAAGTCCAACACATCTAGTTTGAATATCTACCGACGATTTAAGTCTCAAATCATATACGGAGTATTGTCATATAATAATCAAACGCCTTATCCTTTCATTTAATGATAAAGACTCAGATCATAACATCGCTCACTCACTTTCTAAAATAACATTGGCGAAAATCACGATTGCTTGAATAAAGCAAATTTACTCAATAAATTCAAACTTTTCTCACATGCATCGAGAATATATCCTCTCGCATCGAGACATTCGATTCATAGATTAGCGGATTAATATTCCGTCCTAATTATCAGAATTAAACAGATATAATTAACAATTAACAAAATAATCAAAAATTCCGAATGCGCCGACACATTATCAGGCATCGAAACAAAAACAGCTTTCGTCCACATGCTAATTCAAAATTAAATTTGACTGACTGACTGACACTTTCGTCCACATGCTAATTCAAATCATTCAAATAAAATTCCATAAACAATAATAAAAACTAAAAAAAATATAATAAATCAAAGGTAAATAAATAAAAATAGGTAATAAAATAATCTAAAAAAGGAAATAAACTAACTCGAGCAAAAGCATTGGACTCAAGTCCATTAGCAAGAAGATCAGCAACATCTTTCCGAAGAAACTTCTGTGTCGCGTTTCGCTTTCGTCTCACCGTTTCGATCCGCGTTCTCGCTTGCTTAATCAACGATTTACTGCACATTTTTCACGCGATTAAAATCAATCAATTCTTAAAAAACGTGCAATCAACGAAAATCCGCAAAATTAACGAAAATCTGCGAAATTAAGAAAAACGAATAATTATCGAAAAAACGCATGATTATCGAAAATCCGTAGTATTATCGAAAATCTGCAAAATTAACGAAAAACGAATAATTATCGAAAAAAACGGAAGATTAAAGAAAAAAAACGTACGATTTGGAGTAGAAGGCACTGCGACCGAGCAAGCCGTCTAACATGTTAGTGAGAGTGAAACGGAAGAAAGGTTTGGAGGAAGGTGGAGAGGTGTAATGTATAGAGAGGAAGAGTGGAGGAGAAGAAAGGAAGGAAGAAAGGTATTTTAAAGGAGGTTTGGTTTGGCGATATAGCTGTAATGGAGTTGGAGAAGCTTGAAAATGGAAGCAAAGAGTATATGGTAATGGAAGAGTATGGTTATGCGCCCACTATGTTTTCTCTCTCCTACTTCTCCCTCTTTTTCTCTCTGTTGTGGGTGCGTGGGTGGAAATTTGGAGTACTGCGTTTGACGCTATTTAGAATATAAAAACATTACTCGCAAATTATTAATTACGGTTTTTTTTGGCCAAATTGACAATTTGGTAAAAAAAGTAAGGGGTTATGGACAAATTGGTTAAAAAAGTTTGTCTTTGGACAAATTGGTAAAAAAAATTGATGGATTGGACAAATACACCAAAAAATAAGTAATCATCCAAATAATTAGTGTGTAATCAGTTAACTACCCAATTTCGGGTCTGTTTGTTGGTCGGGGAATGTTTCAGGCAGCGGTGTCTGTTGGACGGGTCTGTTTCAGAGTAAGTGGGTAGGTTATTTCGGGTAGGTCTTTTTCGGGTAACAGTGTTTGTTGGTTGGGTCTGTTTCGGGTTAAGCGGGTAAGGTTATTTCGGTCCAGGTCATTTTCGGGCCAATAATTAAGAGAGAAAAAAGTGTATTTTAAATTATTACCTACTTACTCCGTATAATTTCGTTTTAATGATTAATTCTTTATTGCAACGTAAATATATTAATTGTGATTTCATATGGTCAGTTAGAGTTATGTTTTTCGGGTCCTTTTCGAGTTGGGTGCTTCCAGATCGGATTATTTCGGGTCGGGTCAGTTACGTGTCAACAAAGCTTGGGTCATGGTCGGGTCCGGTCAATTCCGATTCTGAGTCATATTCGGGGTCCCAAAAATGCAATATCTTTCATAAACTATTAAAAACTAACCTAAATTAAATGCGACTCAACACTAACCTTTTGCTCCCCGAAACATACTTGGCCAACAAACAGACCCGAAATTGGGTAAGTAACTAATTACACACTAATTATTTGGATGATTACTTATTTTTTTGGTGTATTTGTCCAATCCATCATTATTTTTTACCAATTTGTCCAAACATGAACTTTTTTTATCAATTTGTCCATGACTCATACTTTTTTTTTACCAATTTGTCAATTTGGCCTAATTCAAGACATAAAATTATTTTTTATTTTAACTCGAAGTATGATCAATATTGTGGTTTTCTACTCGTTGTATAGAAAATTATTACTATGTCACTTATCTCGGAATAGCGAATACAAAATATTTATGAAATCTAATATTCACAAATCCACCCTACCTCCGTCTTAGACACTAATCTCACCCTCCGTGACCGAGACTGGCCGCTCGACGTAGGAGTATTAGACAATTACCCGAATACCCGTAGCTACCCCATAATATATCCGAGTAATAATTGCAGAAAAAAAAAATAAAAAAAATACGGATCATACATTCATACTTTGTATAGTTGTCTGCTACCCTTCTCTCTGTCATCTCCCAATTTCTTTAATCGTCAACGACGTCAAACCAGTCGCCTATGGCGACCACATCCCAGCAAGGTGATTACTTTTTTGAGATTTTAATTAATTTAATGTTCTAATTACCCTTTTAATATCCATTTTGATTAATATTTCTGGGTTTTTCTGGATTTATGTGATTGATTTGTGTAATTATATAATACCCTTTTGTAAAAAAAAATGAAAATTTAGGGATTGAAATTAATTAAAGTGAATAAAGGTTTCATCTTTATTGATGTTGTGTGTAGAATTGTAGGTTTTGTAAGTTGGGGTTGGATTATTTTGTGTTTTTGATTTAAGGGTAGTTGAAATTTTGCTGTTTTGTGTATTGAATTTGGTGTTGTATCTTGTATGTAAAGATGTTTTCTTGCTTGATTATGTTAATCATTGGCCGTGTTAGAGTATAAAACAATATTATGTTAATCATTGTTTGGGTCATTGGGAAGTGGGTTGGTGTTGAATATTTGAATGATGATTGAGATTCGAAGAAAATGGGTAACGAGATGAGTCGTTTGAGCTTGGGCTGTCGTAGATGTGAACAATTTAGGTTTTAGTTTTTATTGTTGGGATTAGCTCATTACCTATATTCATGATCAACCCTTTATTTGGGGTGGGGGAGGGAAGAGGGTGGTATTGCTCGAATTCCCTCGAGTGGGAGGTGGGACTGTATAGCTGGTTGGGTTGTGAAATTGATGAAATAGTGAAGATGTATAGTATTGAGCTAATTTGACACTATTTCGACTTCATGTCATCAAAATTCAAGGTTTTGTCCCAAATAAAGGCAAGTTGTATTTGTGAATGCTTTGTTTACTTGGGGAACTTTCCTTAGTATGGGTTCTCTCAAGGTTCTGTTCTATATTGCATAGGAAACTTTTCATGTCTAATTGATTAGTTGTTGTGGAGAGGATATCTTAATTATCTTCCCAGTAAAATGACAATCGTTTCTTGCTAATAATTCGTCTGCCTGTACAGGCAGTGTTCCTCCGCCAAAACCGTGGGAAGGAGCAGGTTCATCGTCGGGTCCAGCACCATTCAGACCCCCATCAGCTGGTACTACAAGTGATGTTGTGGAAGCTTCCGGAACTGCAAAACCTGGAGAAATCGTTACAACTTCCAATCAAAATAATAATACAGTCAACACAAACGTTGCTGGTAGGCCTCTCCCAGCAAGGCCTTGGGAGAATAACTATGGAGCCAGCAGTTATGGAGGTAGTTGTTCTTTGTTTTACTGGGAATGCTGATTGTACTATATAGTTCTATTGTGTTCTTAGTACTGAGGATCATCACCACTGTCTATGCAGGATATGGTTCAGGGTTGAATTCTGGTTTATCTTACAATTCTGGATATGGAACAGGAATTGGGTCAAGCATGTATAATTCGTATGGTGGGGGTTATGGAGGAGTCGGCGGAGTAGGCGGCGGGATGTATGGTAGCAGCATGTATAGAGGAGGATACGGCGGCGGCGGGGGGCTTTATGGATCTGGGGGGTATGGAGGTGGAGGAATGTACAATGGTGCCATTGGAGGGCCCATGGGCGGCTATGGGATGGGTGGTCCTTTCCCACCTCAAGATCCAAATAACCCTCCTGCCTCCCCGCCTGGGTTTTGGATTTCATTCCTTCGTGTGGTAAATGCAAAATTTAAATAATTTTTTATTCTTATGTTGTCTTGTACTCCGTAATTGAATCCCTAGTTTTTGAGCGTGGCCGAATCTCTGATCATACTTTCTATCATAACATGTTTTGTACTTATGTGATCGTATATGGTTGTAGTGGTTGATTTTACTCCTTATACGTAATAACTTTTTTCCCCTTAAAATAATAAGTCATCCGTCAGAGCTTTATTTAGTGTACAAGTGTATTAGATGAAGTCCATGTAAACAAAAACAAGTCCGAGGTTACTGATGATGGGATGGTGGTTGTATTTGCCATAAATCTGTTGTCTTGTAACTGAAGATTTTAAGTGTTTTATTTGCAATAACCTACCCGAATCATTTTGGGGCTAAGGCACTCTTCTTCTTGTTATTGATGATGGGATGGTGGTTGTATTTGCCATAAATCTGTAACATCATGGTGATGGTGTTGAATCTTGATGGTAGCTATATCTTTAAATTGAAATGCTTCATATCGAGCAAGCTGTTATTGACTCTTTCTGCTTGTCCACATTCATTTGATGGCAGATGGAAGGAGTGGTAAACGTGTTCGGAAGGATATCATTTCTTGTCGACCAAAACACGCAAGCTGTTCACTTTTTCATGACGGCACTTCTACAGGTACCCAATTCATTGCTATTTCTTAATCTATCCTGAAACCTTTGTTCTTTTAAATCTCAGAAGCGGTCATCTGAAATTATGTGAAGTGTAAATTGTCACTTGATCTCACCTAACTTCTGTTAAAAAAAAAAGTTCATTTTGTTGCATTAGTTTAGCTGCTTGACAAAAGACTATCTGAGTTGTAAATGCTGACGACGAATCTGCAACCCTATTCCTCATTTTAGGTCGTCCTTGTGTAAAAAATAATCGAGTCGAGTCGAGTCCATCACATGGATATGTATGTGGCCAACATATGTACTCGAGTTTTGAACGACATGGGTTTACTTATTTTAGATAAGTCATTGAAAAATAAAAAAAACAGCGGGATTCAGGAACAAAGAGAGTTAAATATATATATATATATATATATGTCTTTGTTATCAAATATTTCCGCTGACAAGGCATAGCTTTGGATACAGCTATTCAATCATGGAGGAATGCTTTATGGTGAGTTGGCCGGATTTGTGTTCAGAATTTTGGGGGCCAGGAGAAGATCCAGGAAAATTAATCCTTCGAACCCAAACGGGCTCCCTTTGCCAGGACCCAATACGCAGATGGATCAGAAGTTCTTAGAGGGGGCCAAATCTGCCCCAACCGGCTCATGGGATAATGTATGGGGCTAACAAACGATTTGCATTTTTGCACCGATGACACTTCAACATGGTCGAACTTGAAACCGGAATTTCGGAATGCAAGAGAGTCCTCAACCTGGTTACATTGGAAGGATTTTAAGTTGGATTCTGAATTCATCCATCTTTGTTCTAATTATGTAATCTGTCATAAGTTTTTGTCATCTTTTCGCCATTATTCCTTGTAGTTCAATTGGACTATACGAGTGTAACTTTTTTGTGTGAAAGGAAGCACAAAGCCGCAAGGTCAGTATAATAAATTTTATGGGTTATTGTATAATAACGATTTAATTGAAAATTCAATATAAAGTCAGTAATTCATTTTAAGAAATGT
>JAYMSF010000414.1:0-16253 GCA_036897335.1 Silene vulgaris | reverse complement strand
CGAGAGAGCCGTGGTTTTTCCCTTAGTTGAGAAGGGTTTCCACGTGATAAATTGTGGTGTCATTTTATTTGCTCTTACTTATGTTCGTTGTTTGTGTTCCATCATAATATCGTTGCTGGGTTAGACTCTTCCCACACCGGGTTTACAGGACGCTTCCCCAACATATTCTGCACTCCAATGTGTTAACATGTTTTAACATGGTTGTTGTAGGAAAACAAAGGTGCTTGATGGGCACGGTTCACCAGCACCGTTGTTTGACCTCATAAAGTTGTTAACAATAGCTCAAAAAAAAGACGTTGAAGATATCGGTTTTGGGGGGCTTCTAGAGCTCAAAGCTAAAGCCTTTTACCACTTCATGATCGATTGGTTGGTGGAACGTTATGATCACGTTTCACAAATGTTCATGTTTAGTGAGTGCAACCAGTTTGTCATTACGAAACATGATGTGTATGACGTCTTCATGTTGCCATGCACAGAAAATACTGTGAACTTGACCTCTAACAAGAAGAAGGATAATCCAGACAAGGAATTGGTTCAGTTGTGGAGGGAGAACTTTAATGTGGGACCCAAAGGTGAGATATCGTTGGATCGTCTCAAGGTAAAGATGTTGATGTTGGTCGAGGGTGGGGCGGACTTTAAAAAAATGTTTGTGGTCTATGCCATGGGGACATTCTTAGCACCAACTGTGCACAACCGTGTGGACTTGCGATTGGTAACGGCGGTTGAGAATGTAGCTGAGATTGGGCGACAAGATTGGTGCTCATATGTACTTGATCGGCTGAACTTCGCAGTAAAGTCATGGAGGATTAACAATACCAAGAGTGTGGGAGGTTGTTTATTATTCCTTCAAATAATATATTTTCACCGCCTCACGTGGAGGGGTTCACCTGCCAAATCCAACCTCCCTTTACTGCAACATTGGACGTATGAGGGTATGAAGAAGAGGATGTCAGAGGAAATGAAGGCCTACTCCTTGAATGGGGGGTGCTTTGGTATAGGGACATGGGACCATACCACGTACCCTGTGTCCCTCAATCAACCAAAGCGACTCTATCATTTGCCCGACAAAGAGCCAACCATTTTAGAGGAACCAACATCGAGATATGTCACAATCCCACTTCCTAACGATATACTCAGTGACGAGGAGCTCTGCCAGAAGTACCCTGACGTAAGTATTCCTGTCTAAGCTTTTAATATGTATTTAAATTTCAGTAATTTGTCATTGGTATACCCTATTATGTGACCAGGTGTCGCCAAATTGTCTTCATTTAACAAACATCTTAATTAATCATTTAATTTAATGTATATTAGTATTTGGATAATAATGTTTATTAACAGTACGAGACTAAGATGTTATTATGTGACTGACTCACTGTGACATTATGTGACAAATGTTTTACTAGTTCATGATTATGTGTTAACGTTTCGTGGCTATATGTCAACAGTGCATGGCTATATGTTCAGTTCATTATTATATGTTACCGCTCCATGGCTATATGTTCCCAATATATGTTACATTTTGTGATTACATGTGACCATAATGTCATTATATGAGACCACTCAAGTGGTATTTTAATTGACAAAAGATTTGTGAGTAGAATGTAATCAATTTGACAACTTTAGTATGATGATAGGTGATAAGTATGTGACCATTATTGACAATATGTGACTAATGTAACTGTTATTTGGTCAGGCCCGCCTTCAAAAATGGATGACAACCAAAAGAAATTTTGAACTAGTTTCACGGTTGCATAGCAATATGACGAGGGAACTAGAACCCCTTGGGGAGGGTCTCGTGCAAACAGAACATGAGGCGGCGGTACCCACGAGGGGTTATAATATTAAGCAGCTGTCTCGAGTCTCATGGACAGAAGAGCAGAAAGACGTATTTTTGGCTGATTTTCACGCCCTTGGGAAGAAGATTGATGAATTCATTGTTATAAATTTTGTTGAACCACCATCCTTTGACCTTCGGGTTGGGCTAAACGACGTTTGTGAAAAAGAATCAAGGGCATCTAAAACTGTTGACGCAGATGAACACGTTGACGTGAAATTCAGCAAAAGGTACACCCAAGCTACAGTCAAGAAAGGTGTGGCAAACAAGGGAGATGGTGCAGCAAGCAATGTTGATGGAGTGGCCGTGTAGGAGTGAATATCATTGGGTGTCGGATGATGATTGTGTCTTGTGCAAACTGTTAGTCTTGAACATTACTTCTTTTTGTGGGTTGTAATAAGTATCGCTTTTCTTTGGTGTTGTCGACAATTTCGGCACAAATTGGTTTGTTGACTGCCATTTTGTGTGGATGGTAATGATTGGTAGATGTGAGTATGTGACGATGTGGTTAAGAACAATGTCACCATCTTGACCGTTTATGTCACCTTTTTTTTATTTGACATTTTAAAGTACAATGTCACAGTTTAAAACACCAGTCGACACCAGAAAGTTGACTTTCTTTATCGGAGAAAACGGAAGTAGATAATAATGAAAGTTGTTGCATAAGCAAATCCCCCTAAAATAACAGTACGTCTCTTTCTCACATAAACGCATCAATTAAGGGCCAGACAAATACAGTCAATAGAAGAAATACATGCCACAGCATGAACATACTTGCAATTATGTCGGAAGAAAAAATTTCAAGCCAAAGATTATGGATTAACATTCATTATTACACGATACAAAATTACTCCAGCCTCAAATGTTGGATGCGCCAAACTGCAGAAAAGATCTATTCTTCCGTTGGTCTTTGACCAAGAACTGGGATATCTTCATATCGTTTCTGCATTAACAAAAAAAACATAAACAAACAACCAAGTCCATGTATATCGAGGATCATACATGAATGAAATCGATGAAATAGGCAGCCAAAATAACAAAGAGAAGTGATTAATTTTAATTTTATTCATGATTTTATTTGTCGCACGAACAATCAGAGCCATCGAGAAACATTGGCTCTCGGACACTCAGAGCATACAACCCAAAAAGAGATCCCTAAGAAAAAACCAGTTCTTAATAGCGACTTCAATAGAGAATTGCGGTCTAACTAAACAAAAAAGACTACACGCTGGTAGTTGGGGGGTATCTGTTAGCAGCTCTGTATATAGCAGCAGGTGGTAGTACACACGACACAAGTACACAACAGAGCTTAGAGGACGGTGGATTATGGGACCTGCTTAAAATGTAACAGTTTCTTCCATGGTTGAAACTTGGTATTTAGAGAGATCAATTTGTAAAATTTTGAGGTACAACCATGAGGCAACGGTGGAGTTAAAAGGAGCTCCTACCATTGTGGATGGCCTCATTGTGGATGGCCTCATATTCTACATTTCTACTTATCGGGAAAATTAGCACCCGAGCATAGAATCAAGTAAGAAGGATTTCAACTCAAAAACCAAGTAAAAATAAATTTCAGGCTGCTTAACTATGCTCACCCCAAAGGTCCCAGCACAACTTCACTACAAATATATACTCCTCCGTCCGGTCATAGCTATCATTTTCATTTTAAGCTGTATCAATCAATAGTTATCATTTCCTCTAAGGTAAGTTTTAACTTTCCGAAACTTGTAAATGGCAATGTTAGTATGTTACCCCTTTCATTCGTGCCTTACCCTACCACCTTTTAACCCTCAAGGCCTAAACCCATCTACCATTCTGCCCAAACTCACCCAATATTCACCACCCAACCCAGCATCTATACACCCCGCCATTTTCGACCAATCAACCTCTCTCACCCATAGCCATTTCCGACCACCCAAGCAAATCTCAATCATCCACATCCCCATTCCCCACTTGTTCCCAAGTCTGGACCACCACAAGCCACACCGCAAACAACCCCATTTACAGACCCATCAAACGTCCTTTAACCACCAGAAACCTGGCTGAGCACACCAGATCTTGTACTCCGCGACCACTCTAAGTCCCCAAGCTTAACTTCCCTTCAGCTAACTCCAACCAACAACTATGTATCATCCCTATCGAAGACTACTTATTGACCTACCATTTTTCCATATCCAAAAAAACCAATATTTGAATGGTGCAATTTAGGATTTTCGATGGTATCTGCAATTTTCAGTTTGAGATTTGGTCGATTTTATAATTCAGAGTTGGCAAAGATTGTCAACAGATAAGTTGGTGTTGGTGTTGGTGTGCGAGTGGTTTTTAGAGGTGGTGATGAAGTGAGGTGGTTGTGGCTGGCAGGGGTCATGTAGAAAATAGGAAATGGACAGTTATCATTTGGGCTTGGCATATAAAAGGGAATTGAAGGCAGAATTCTCACATTACACATTTTCATGATCTCCATGTAAAAAGTAAAAACAAGTGATACTAATCACTAAGGCAGATACACACATATTCTGCTAGCCCAGAAACCCGAGTAAATCCAACCAATCATGTAAATAGTGTATACTCACTTTGTTGTGGCTAATGTACTAAATATAGGAGATTATACGACGAAGGTTTTTGAGCTCGATGCCTGAGCTACGATTCGAGAAACTTGCTCGATTAGTCTCAAGACTTTCAACCCACCCAAATGGAAATATGATAATAAACCAAATGAACAGATGATCCAACAATGAATTTGCTTAATAAATCCAAATAAGATCGGGTAACAATTAACTTAATAATAGTAACTAAAGCACAAAATATAATGATAGCAAACCATAATGACACGGACTAAACCCAGACCCACATGTCAAGTATGAACCCAACCCATTAATGACCTGACTGAAGGCTAATATCGACTCGACACAACAAGAAGACCCGACATAAAACCAACCCAAGTGATTGCCAGCTATTATACATCATTTCAACCAGCCAGCATGTACCATTAATATGAAAATCAATGGGTACTCTTAATATGAAAATCAATGAAAGCTACAATAACTTGCTCAAAATCATCATCAGCTACAAAATCGATATACAGTACTTTGAGCCTTTTCTTACACATACTTTTACAAAAATAAACTAGCATTTCTTATCAGCGAAATCCAATCACACAAACTCTTATCAAATAGCCAGTTGCAACTTGTACATTAAACATCCTTGCTTCACACATCCATTCTCCATACTATACTAAGAAAAATTTGTCACAGTGACAAATCGGGTATGTTATGTATATACAGAGAAGTACATGCTAATATGACAGTAGATGTCATAGACTCATAGCTCACCAAACTTATATATTATTGGTGTACAGAAATCATTTCTCCTGATTGGACTATAGTCCTATACCCTTAACTTTCAAAAAGAATCCCAATAAACAAAATTTACCAGAACCTTCCACGAGAAATAATCCAGATTATGTAAACTTCTATATAAAAGTGTTATGATCAACCTAACAAATGCCATTTATCTCCCTGCTTAATGACAGAGTGCAGGATCTCAAATAACATAGGTATTGCTCTCCAGACACTACCTACTTTCCAAAATAATATGACATTATCTTAGTACCTCCAAGAACACCACCAATAACATAGGTCAGATGTACGTTCTAAACATAATCAAAAACAAAATGATAAAACTATAGTTTTATAGAGCTTGCAGCTTAACCTAGAGCTGCCAGACTACAATGAATCCCAATTAACATGTTGATTGGTTTAAAAGTGTTGAACAACATTAATTCCTTTGCCATATAAGGTACCTTGATAATTAAGAGGTCTCCAGGATCAAACAATTGAAACAGTGCACTTTGCCAGGACACACCAAACAACTAAAAAGCCTAAAGCTTCAGTGAACTACCTTCACAGAGCTCACACAACGGTAAATAAAACCTTTTCCCCACTTCATTTCCAACCATCCCAGTCATCAAAACAAGAAACACAAGTTAAAATGTATAACTATAAGCTAACAACCTCAAATCACAGCAGAAAAAAAACACAGTTAGAATCTGCATATTCTCTATACAGAACCTTTAAGACAATCCCAGATAGAAGTCGTATCCATTTTCCCACTTCGATCCCCAAATTAACTACTTTCAAATCCACAATGGACGGTGGTTTCTACTAATTTCCCTATAGCCCTTAGTCTATGAGGATGGGATGCATTGAGCAGGTAATTATGACATAAGAAACTGGTACGATTCTAGGGAACGATCAGCTATCCAGATGAACTCAACAACAAATTCTTAACAGGGCAATGGCGTGAAGATATAGATCCTGCTGGGACATGGAAAATTAAGCAGAATTTGGAAATAATCAAGTTCTTATTTTTAAAGAAGGTAGCTTAAGTTATCTTCTAATTTATTTTCTCGAACCAGCCTAGAGAATAGTAACTGACTAGTAGCTACTGGCTAATATGCAATGAGTTAAATAGTGAAGGTAATAAGTAGGGTAATATTTACATGACACAAAAAACAATAACACAACAACAGCAGCTATTGCACAACAAATATATCAAGTAATGGCACTTGAAACATACCCCCTGGTTGTTGTATTCCCATAGCTTATGAACTCCATGGTCCACAACCTACAAAATCACACAGGGACACAAATTATCGGATATTCAAAAATAATAATAATACTCCATGGCAAAAAGATAGAAAAAAAAAAGTGACATATTACTCAGGCAATAGGCTATGAATGGCTGAAAGTAGGCAGTTATTATCCTGGGTGATTAAGTGGAATTGACCTTAACAACACAAAGAGGAAGAAGTAAAGTACCATAGGAAGACTCAATCATGTTTTATCAAAAATAAAGATGGGGAGAAACGCTCAAAAAATTTCAGAAGGAACTTTAAATTGTTGCCATAGAATATCTACGAGATCAGAAAACCCATAATATATTTTATTTATTTTTAAAAAAAGTATGAAAAGAGTGATACTACATATAAGGGCAAAATAGAAACTCCTCCAACTAAGATGCAAAATCAGAACAAATACATCCCTAGAAACTTGTCACCCTTGCCCAAAAGACGCAAAATAAAGAACATGTTCATAGAGGTAGTCATACTCGTGAACGTCGATATACCCATCACATTACAAGCCTGAAGGTGAACCTCTAACCCCATGAAAAACTATATAACATTATCACATCATCTCAAAGGCTCTCATTATGAAAATAAAGTCTAAACTCTAAACACACACTAATCGATTAGTCTTTCACAACAACAAAAAACGAGCATTAAAAGGTAACATTAATCTCCTCATCCACCTATATTTTATTTACTTTAAAAAAATGAAAAGAGTGATACTGCATATTAGGGCAAACTACAAACTCTCCAAACTAAGCTGCAAAATCATAACAGCTCCATCCCTAAAACACTTATCACCCTTGCCCAAAAGACGCAAAATAAAGAACGTGTTCCCAGGGGTAGTTTTGATACTCGTGAATGTCGATATACCCATTACATTGCAAGCCTGAAGGCGAACCCGTAACCCTAACCTCATGAAAAACTATCCACCTCCAACATTATCACATCATCTCAAGGCTCTCATTACGAAAATAAAGTCTAAACACGCAGTAATCAATTAGTCATTCACAAAAAAACAAATGCGCATTCAGAGGCAACGTTAACCTCCTAAGTCACCATTTCACCCAATACATTAATCTATACAAAACCTAAGGTCTAAATAATCTCAAAATTCCAAATGACGGAAAGGTAACGTCTCTGAACACACTCAAAACTCGATCGCCACAGTGCAATCAATTAAGGCTCCTATAATCTTCATACTTACGGATCTGTTCAATCTAAACATTCATACTCCCTCCGTCCTGATCATTTGTTTACCTTTGATTAAAATACCGCTCACAAAGAATAAAAAAGATAAACAAATGATTGAGACGGAGGTAGTAACAATTTGCGATACGAATCGTGATATAAAAAATGAGATCTGTATTAAAAATACGAAAGAAAACGATAAAAAAAGGGAGAAATTAGAGACCCGTTCACCAACGAAAGCGCCGGCGATGATGAAGGTGACATAGACGGAATTACGACGCATAATAACTTTGTAGAGGCTTTCCCATAGTCCACCACCGCTTCTTCTTGCTGCTGCCTGCATCTTCGCGATTTCGATCTGTGATTTCTAGGGTTCTATCTGATTAATTGAATTGAAATGAGATGAAAAATGAAATGAAATGTTGAGACTTGAGAGATTAGGCTTTTTCCTATTTTAATGCACACTCGGGGGAGCTTGGTCAATCCCTAATTTTGGCCAGTGGTCTATTAGTATTAGCCGGCCCAACTCCCAATTTTACACAGATTCCCATTTAAGACGGGTACTATTCGTTTAAGTTTAAGACGAGTTACGACTATCCGTTTAAATTTAAGACGGGTTAAATACATACCAAATCACGTGTCAAGTAACCAAGTTGCCTAAAAAATGTCAAAAGAATTGTCTTTATTACCACCATGTGGTAGTATTTAACCCATTTTAAGATTTAAGACGGATATTTAATCTTAAACAAGACTTACTGGTAGCTGCTACGTGAGGAGTATATTAAGAATGTCTTCACGGAGTTTAGAAGGAGAATTGTCCAAAATGACATGGTTCATAGAAGAGGTTACCCGTCTATTAGCGAGCTAGTCACGGCCTCAATTAGCTTTTTTTTATAGTCATTTTCAATCTTGATTCGTTTACATCAATTAATTACATTGTCATGATTAGTAATTTGTAGTTTTGATTTTTAAAAATTGAATTCGTTTTACGTCGATTAGTTTACCGTTGCTTCACTTATTAATTCATCGTTTTGATTTTAGAAAAATCGATTCCTTTTACGACGATTAGTTTTAAGATTTTTCGATTCGGGTATAAAATCAAAGGTTCTTCAATTGTTTGTTATTTGATATTAGTTGTTAGTTTCAATTTGTCGTTTAAATTGTTTATCAATAGTTGAATTGAAATATTGGAAGGATAATTTGGAAAGTCCATTATATTTACCGACGATTCGAAGTAATGTATCGATGACCTTTAGCAATTGGGCTACAGAATGAATTAGATCCAAAATACTGGTAGCCCAACAACCTAAATAAGACACAAAACCATATACTCCAGTATTCGTCAAACACAAAATCTCATTGAAGACACACCATATCCGTCACAAATGAAGACGGATACCATTTCCTCTCACAAAATACCCATCAAGGGTGAGTGGGGGAGCACATGGGGGGTGCCCCACCTTGTCCCCTCTACCCATTTCCTCTCACAAATTACCCGTTACAAGATGCGACCCGTCTTCAGCAAGACTTTCTGTTCATCAAAACACTACAAAACCAGTTAAAACGACCCAATAGAAAACAAATACAGATGCGGTTAAAAGCTTTAAATCCAGCCGAAGGTACACCAGAAGATCATCAAGATAATGACAACCAACATTTTTAAGCATCGATGAGGACATTCATATTCTCCTTCCTTTTACAACGACTTTCTTTGTATAATACCTTTCAAAATTATTGAATCATCAATAATATACTGAAATAAAATACTACTCTTATTCATTACAAGGCTAGGTGTCACGGTCTGATAGACTGATACTCGAGTCGGATCTTCAAGTGAACCCTTGACTTCAAATCATAAGAAATCGAAGTATGCAAACCGTCAACTAGGGCATTGGCAACCTACCCCTGCTAAACCCCTAACTCCACCGGTGTTTGTGCATATATAGTAGCAACGTTTTCTTTGGTGTAGAGGGAGCCACAAGGCGATTTTGATACTGACGGGTTTTGAACCAGGTCTAGAGCAGCACCTCTCGTAACTTTATCAACTAAACTAGTTATCATCTGAATCTGCTAGTGATCTTTACAAATTGAACTCCGTCTATGTACGTATTGTTATTTTTATGTACGTGGAAGTCCTGTTGTCTCTTATTCTGCTGCAATTTGCTTTTGCTTTGATAAAGTTCTCCAAATTCTAGAACTCATCCATTGATTATTTGAAAGATTTCTAATTTCTTGCTACTTCTTAAAAATGTTTTGTTAATCATTGGGATGGTTTACTCCAAATCATGTATAGCTGCTAATATGCTTGGAAAACCAATAATATCGTCATCGCCACCTCATCGGATACCCTTTAAACAAAGTAAGATTACTTACAAACGTTTGGAGCCAGTTTGCTGCTTCCACCCATGTTTAAGACCGCATTTAGCAATCGATCAATGTTAACATCAAATGCAGGAGTAATAAACAAAGTAACAATTGTAGTATATATTGTACTAAGATTAGTCTAAGCATTTGGCATTCCATGTTCCAAAAATGAACACAAAAAGCAGCAGCAGCATCTGTAATACATACATGTAATTAATCGTCTAATCGATCAACAATAACTCATACAAACAATACAAACTCTAGTAATAAATAATAATAATAATAATAATAACTCATCTAGTAATAATAATCAAGGAGGAGCTATAATGTGAGGTTCTTGGATTAAAGAAGCACGAGCGAGCATAATATTATGACGGATCAACGAAGCATCGAATGAAGAACAGTCGATCCAGTCGTTTAGATACGATTCTTGTCCCCACATATCAGGAATCCATACATGTCCTGCTACTTCTCTTCTATGTCTCTTCAGCCTCTCTCTCGGCCCCATTTCATCCTTGTCCACTTCTTCTTCCCTTCTTGTAGTCTTGTCTTCTTGCTTCGTCTTCGTTACAATATCTTCTCGCTTCGTCGATTCCATACATGATAAACTTCTCTTTTCTTCCTTACTACTTCTATTACTACTACTATTGCTACTAGTACTCTTCGGTAACAACTCTGGTGGTTGTTGTCGTTGTTGTTCTTCTTCTTCTTTTACGACCGAAATCTCGCCTTTTTCTTTCATCGTTGATCTCTTTGAAGAGGGAAGATATGGGATGCAAATTAAAAGCAAAGGAGATTGCTGTTTGTATAATGTGTGGAAGATCTGGACGAGCAGTTTAATTTGTAGAGAATAATTATGTGGGGAAGTTTGTTTCCACGTCCATGTGTTCCAAACCCTCTTTTTTTTTCTTTTTTGTATGGCAACTTAGCTACGTACGTGTCTTCTTTCTCCTTTTCATTTTGTGTTCTCTTCTCTGCCTCTCCTCATTTGGGCATTTCGGGTCTTACAACTTACAATACCCGTCAATTGTCTGGAACTCGGTCTTCCAAGTCTTAAACTACCATAGTAAATTTCTTTCCGAGTTAGGCCTTATTCTTTCGACTTATTGTCAGCTCACGTCAATTCAGTTTAGTTCGGTTCAGTTTTTTCAGCCGAAAAGAACAGGTCCTAAACCAGGTGTTGATGCCCCTAGCCTGCCTTATCCGGACCCAGCTAGATAGTAAGGTTCACCATGTCGCCTCATGTTATGTCGATAGATAGTGTTGTAAGGGCACCGCGGACCTCTTACTAGCTCGGTATCCCACTATGCCTAGTAAAGGCCCATGTCACCCTTGGGTTGCTAGCCAATAAGTTTGGCCATCATTCAAGCTAGATGAGGAACGTTGTGCAAATCCCTAAAAATATTAGGGGTAATAATATATTTGACATTTTTCAAAAATCAAATAGTTTATCAAAAAGTAAATGTATTACGATTGTGTCTATATAATTTCGTATTTATTAAATGTTTGAATCTTGAGTAAATTAAATTGTAAGAAACAACTTAGAAATTTTAGATTGAATGAGAGCTAGAGAAAAAAGTACAAAAATGTTTATTGAGGAAAATGGGTGGAAAACATGTGTTTGGGATGTGGCAATTGCCTATGTCGATAAGCCGTCTCTGTAGCCTTGTAGGCCATCATATCGTCCAGCCGTCCTTGCACCACCCGGAAAATTAGCATGTCTAGGTCTCGAATTTGGATTGTGCCGAACCGTGTGAGCCTGCCAACCTACTCACTAGTGGACTCAAGTTCATTCCACCCTTAAAAACTCAATGCTCCTTCACTCAATACTAGCCAATCTTGAGTAAATAGTGTTTAGATTGACATGTTTATAGGCTATGTATTACTCCGTATGTATTTATGTCTGATTGTCTTCATGTCGGTCTCATGTATCAATGCGAGATGTATTGTGGAAATTATACAGTAAGATGTAGGATCACAAGGGAAACAAAGTTCTTCCGCGAGATATTTGGCATCGCTGATTTTCTACATGTCGGTCTCATGTATCAATACGAGAGAATATGAATAGGGTTACCGGTAACCGAATATGTGAAATCTTAAGGGTAAATTCTCATTTAAGACGAATATATACATTTTAAGCTTAAAACGGATCAAATATGACCATGTGGGAGGAATAAAACAAAAACAAAATACATTGGGAAAAACAAAAGTTTTGTTATTATTAAGACGCATACATCTCTATCCGTCATAAGGAAGACTAGCTGAATCTTAAGAGGGAAGAGTAGATAAAACAGATGAAAGAATTCCAACCTCAAAGTGAAGGTTAAATTAAAACATGCTCAAAAGAAAATCTAATGTAGATTGTTGTCATATTAATAGCATTTATGCACCCTACAAAAAAGCTAATAGTAGGCATTGTGAGGTAGAGGATGGACAAGAAGTCTTCCTTGTGACGGGTATCTCCGTCACAAGCTTGCGACGAGTCAAATACTATCCATGAAGGTAGATAAGACAAAACAGAATCATACTCAAGTACTTTGCTTTTGTCTTATCTACCCACATGGGTAGTATTTGACCCGTCGCAAGCCTGCGACGGATATGCCCATCACAAATGAGAATTTGTGGACGATTTAGGAAAGAGCATCGCGGTCAAGTGGAAGATATTATAAGCTAGAAAATGAATGTGGAAATGGAATTAATGGAGAAGGTTGGCCTCAGCATCTCAACTTGGTTGGCATTAGTACTACAATGTGACATGGAGTAGGAATAGCCAGGCAAACAGATATTATTCCAAGACGATGTAGACAATCTACCTGCACTACACACCATTTCTTTTGTCCCTGGACCTCCTTGTTTCGTCCGCCCGAGACTTGTCAAAGTCTTTATGTGTGGTTTGCTGACTGCTGGGGTTAGGGATTATGGCCTACAACTGAACACAACATACTATTTGCAGCTTGGAAATATTGTTCAAAGAAAATTACGCAACCGTAGTAAGATGTTACCATCTTATTTGAAATGACTGTGTGGTAATATTACTGACGAGGGAAAGACGGCTATGTACGAACTAGAGACGACACAAACGCAAGTAATAAATTATACCTACAGATATGGTTTACATTCGAAGGAAAAATACCGCAGAAATAAGAATCAGGCTCGAGGGAAACGTGTACGCCCTTTCTTCCTCAAAAACTCTGGGATCTCAACCGAGATACTTTCGCTCACGGATGGCCGTCTGTTGATACCAACGTTACTATCTCCCTGTGCTGCCTGACTCGCCTGCATTTTTAACTCATCAGAAACATCACTTATGTGGCTCTGTTGCTCTTTACTCTTGAATGTTAGTAAATCACTTGTCTTCTTACCTGGAGGGGTCGATTTTCACCATCTTCTTGACGTTTGAACCCTGTCGCTATCAGAGTTATACTGACCTGAGATGATGGAAGAGGAAACATCATCATAAATCCAGAATTACATCAAACTTCCAATCTCAACTATATTAATAAAGTCACTACAAGCCCATCTGGAATGCAATAACAAACATCAATGTCACATCGAACTGTGTATTGGTGGAGATTTGACAGAGCAGTCACTTTGTGACTGAGAAGTGTATGGAATCCCATTACGTAGTTACCGGTCTGCTGAGCGTAAATTCACTCTACAACAACCACACGACCCAATGCTCAAGGGCTTCTGCAAAAGGCCGGAGAGGGTCGGATATACACACATTACCCTTTTGTTAGCAACACAAAGAGGGTATTTCCAAATGACTCTAAATAGCCACCTAAAGGGGCCAGGAATTTTAGATGAACTATGACCCTTCACAAAGTCAAGTCAACATCTGTATGTTTCAAGACCACTCGAGCATAAAATGTTACTCAGACTTGATTAGAAGTCTGCGATACGGTCATACGGGTGTGTGTTCAAGTGTCAGACTCTACTATTTCTATGTAAAATCTGCAAATTTTGGCTGAAATCTGCCCAAGTTCTTAACCAGGTTCGAGTGTCGAATGTCGTACATGGGTGAGGGAATAAAAGAAGTCTGAGTAACATAGCTAGCAATCTAGCATGTATCAAAGATTCAAAGCCACTTCTGAGTATTTCTTTGGTTTCACAAGGATAAGAATATCAATCAGCTTATAAATCTCCTAAGTAGGTAAGAAGAAAGTATGAAATACGAGATCTTACTTTTCCTTTGTTCCAAATGGAAGTATATGTATATAATGTATTCCATTTGGGTCATTCTATTTGATTGTATACATTGCTATTTTGGGTAAGGAGTTTGTTAAATGACTATAGCACCCTCACTTTCTTCAAGCTCGTGGACCCACTACTTAATCAAATGACTTGTCTCATGCCAGACTCTACTTTACCGCCACCAATCCCCCACCCACATCCACATCCAGCCCCACCCCCACCAACAGCACCACCGCCACAGGGCCAAACCCAGGATTTTTTGTTTGGGGTAGCGAATATCACTACGATTATTTGAAAAATTGAAAAAAAAAAAAAAAAAAAACGTACTATGCAACATATAAAAATTGAAGTTACAAATTCACAACCAACAATCAAATGGACGTTATGTAATGGCTTGGAACTTTCATCTGTATAATTCAACTTATCATTGTCTTATTTATCGAAAATAATTCTGTTTTTTGCATTGTAATTCAAAAAGAATTTAAGCATCTGTGTTTCAGTGTAATGGCTTAAATATTTCCTATAACCCGACGACTTATCTTTAATTTTTTTCAACATAATTTTGATCCGTACTTTATACTTTGTCATTAACAATAAATTTAACTATTGTAACTGAACATCACTAATAGAGCAAAAAAAAATCTTAATACTCCAAGATAACAAATATTAGCAATTTGAAAAATTCGCAAAAAATTAAAAATTAATCAAAGAAAAAAAAGAGTTAATTTCGTGTTTTTAAACAACTATCTTAAGAAGATTAATGAATTTCTTTAGGATTCCCCTCCCATTCAAAGAAACATTTAATAAGAGCACTAGGGAAATCAAAAGTAGCAAAAAATATTGTAGATACTGCGAATTGAACCCTAGACTTTTGGAATATAGCAACAGTATCCCTACCACTGTAACACATATGCTTTGCTATTTATCCTTTACACTTTATTATAATTATTCTGTCATTAGTAATATTTGGGGTAGCGAAAAGTCGACTTCTTTATCGATTTTTTTTTTTCATTTGGAGTAGCGGCTACTAGCCTGCTACCCCTTGCAACCCAGTGGATTCGCCCCTGCCACCACCACTCTAGCCTGACCCCCACCTTCTGAAAGCCCATTACCACCGCCCATCACCACCCAACCTTGCATCCATCACAATGCGACATCAACCACCGCGACCATTAGACTCAAGCCATGTCCACCAGTTAACCCCGCTTCCACCACCACCCAATATCATGAATCCCTCTCAAACTGTTATTGCCTTCCCAAAAAACAGTGCAAAAAGCAAATGTACGCTACCAAAAGGATCAGAGGAAGTAACATATAGCA
This sequence comes from Silene vulgaris, assembly GCA_036897335.1. NCBI lineage: Eukaryota > Viridiplantae > Streptophyta > Magnoliopsida > Caryophyllales > Caryophyllaceae > Silene > Silene vulgaris. The sequence continues at coordinate 723 of JAYMSF010000414.1, read as the reverse complement.
CACCTGGCCACTTAGTGACGGATCTATCACTGCCCCAAATATCAGATTGGCACTAGGGTCTACCAAATCATATATAACCTCTGCTGCAGCATTGACCTGCCAGAGATCACAGATTTATTAGCAGACAGATGCAACAAGAAAAGCTGTACCTGAAGCACTCAAAAATTTAATTGACCACTACTCTATTAAGAAAGCAGCAAGGTTTAATGGGCAGTTAAGTTCTCCTTAGAGAACTTTTTCTCTGCTATTATCCGTTAATAAATTTGTTCATGTCGGCACTCAAATTTGACATACATAATTCTTTTGCATAATGCATATGCAACTATAATGCCTTACGGAATCCTCCACCAAAGTAAAAAAGACTCAAACAAGTCAACAATCAGCTAGTAAGACTGCTTGTCAATGAAAACCTACTCTTCATCCCAATTGTAATCCATCCCCGATCAACCATAGTTAGCTTACCTTTTGACATATTTTCTCAAAAGATACACTACTACACTAGCTTCAACTTCTTTTAGATGATATTATGAAAATGATTGTTGGATACGTACATCTAGAAATTATACATCATACGGAGTATATCTTTACATATTTGGAGCAATCAATAAGGGTGTGTTTGGATAGCAAAAGTGGAGGGAAAGGGAGGGGAGGGGGAAGGAGGGAAGGAGGGAAGGAAAAGGGAGGAGGGGGAATGGGGTGTGGGTGTTTGGATACAATTTCCCT
>JAYMSF010000413.1:0-16255 GCA_036897335.1 Silene vulgaris | reverse complement strand
TAGCTTTTTAATCAATTAAGCACACAAAATCGAGTCGGATAAATTAATAAGACGGGGCTAAATCGTCCTAAAATAGGACGATATCAGTAACATTTCATTTCAGGTACCTGTTTTAATCAAATAAGGTGTTTGCCAAACGCATCAAAAGAAAAAAGTACCTGAAATTTTGGTCAAATAAACTACTTTGACCAAATCAGGGACCTGAAATGGCTTGCCAAACGGAGCCATAACTTGGCTCGCTCTTCACTCGCTCGGTCGATTCCCGTGAAACTATTTTATTAAACAAGGTAATATCAGAGAATAATATTTTATAGATCGAGATTAATCGGTAAAATGGTAGCTTTAATTTGTACTCCCAACTGTTTCGAATGCCACGGGTTTTTGTTTTTACCGAGTTTGATACGTTTAGCTTCGCAGAATCGTAGAATTCTAGTTGAGTTCGTTAGCGTCAAATAATACTCCATCTCTTACTCTCGTATTAGAGTTGATAATCAATGATCACAAGAAAAACAACCAGCGAACTAAAACGTCTTTATTTATAGTACATACTCCGTAACTCATAATATACAAGAGGCAGTAGAGCCAAAACTACAAAGAAAACTAAAGGCTAAAGTCGCGTCACCTAACATAAAAACACACGATGATGTGTCCGAAACACTCTTTATTCATCCACACGATGATGATGTACTTCACTACACCATACATGCATCATCAGCATCATACCATGCAAACTTAATTACATGGTAGACATGGAGCACTTCCTCTCCATAGTACCACACATCATAGGCATCATCATAGCCTTCTCCATCATCATAAATTGCTGGGACCCACCACCCCTCATGGAACTTCTCATTTCCTTCATCATCATCTTCATAGACTCACATTGACATTGTAGGCCCTTAATCTCCTTGAGCTCATCACAACACTTGTCAAACAATCCTCTTCCACTACGACCGCGCTTCATGAACTTCTCACATTGCTCTGGGTACTCCTCGCCGCACTGTCCCGAGTCGGTTTCGGTGTCGATTTCTGTGGTGATTACAGTGGTTTGGAATGTTGCTTGGGTTAGAACTATTTGTTTGGGTATAAATTCGTATACCCGACCCACTGAGGCATGATCCGTCGGATAGAAGAAGAGAAGGGCTCAATCTTGTGTTAAGCTGTACTGGGCCGCATGAAGCAAAAGGCCCAATGCTCAAATCAAGAAGGAGGGATGAACGAGCCATGAACCGAGCGAGCAAGATCGGGCGCCTAAGGCCCAGGAGGCAGCGAGCAGCCCATGAAGGGTTCGGCGTTAGGCATGGAGGCGCCACGAGAAGACTTGGAGGGAAAGCCATTTAAACCCTACTAGGGTTTAGGTCCTATATAAGGAGACGAGGAGGATTCATTCATTCATTCATTCATTCATTCAATTCCATACACGCATTAGCACGAAACCCTAGCAATTGTACTAGCAATATTACTGCCTCTCGCTCGTTATAACCGTCCGCATTAAGAAAAAGCTAGTGCAATCCTTGGAAGGTATCGTCCCTTCCCGCGGTCGTTTCCCACATTGGGTTTTCCGCGTCACCAAAAGGCCTCGTGTTATTTACCGTTTTAAGCATCTTACATATTATCGTAATAGAATAACGCATAAGACCTCTTTGACCTACTTTAACCTAATTCACTAAAAATAACCAAAACACTATTAGGGTTGCTAGGGAGACTGCTAAAACAACTAGATTGTTTGCCATTTCTAGTCTAGAACAAATATAAGTAAGTTTGGATAATTATATTCAATTTGATTTGATTTTATTTGGAGAATAAATTTATATAAGAGGTTTGCAAATGTTGCATGGATTAATTAAACGTGGCTTGTGATGAACAAAGGATAGTAATGAAGGGAGTGTGTGCATGGTTTATTGGCTTTTATGGTTGTGTTGTTCAACATGCATCACCATATTCATTCTACTCACACGTATAGGATGGCAAGGGTGATGCTCACAGAATATAGAGTAGTGCAATACATTAATCCTCTGTCCGTCCCGGTCATTTGTTAACTGTTACATTTTTTGGTGTCTCAAAAAATACTTTTAAAGAGCAATTCTATCATCCACGCTCAATTTAGTCTATTCGTTGTTCAATAATTAACCACCCCCTTCTCTTTTCTAGATCCTTTTGCCAAAACCAAAGGTTTTCGCCCGAGACAGGTTTATCGCACATCGACAGCCTCAAATGTCATCGGGTGCTCCTCAAAATTGTTGAGGCTGCTTTGTCTAACCTGAGAGATCGTTCGTGTGATTTACGGGCATTTTTGTTCGGGGACCCTGAAATCCCGAAAATCGTGTATTACACTCCATGTTGAGGCATTCGGGAGGCTATATAAGGCGTGTTTCTTTTTCTCTCTTTTTTCCACAATGTTTTCGGGGTCACTACAGTAGTTAATCTATTTAATTTAAGCCCCAAATAACAAGTATTAATTTTTTTTTTAATAGTATCCGATTTCAGCCCTAAACTGTCCATTGTTCTTTCTCAAGTTTGTGAGGTTGCTTAGTCTGACTCGACAAACCATCCTTATGATTTACAGACAATTTTATTATTCGACCCTGTAATCCCGAAAATCGTGTATTATACACTTTAATTGAGCCGTTCGGGAGGCCGTATTGGGTCGTGCTTCTTTTTCTCCCGGTTTTTCTATCACGTGTTCAGGGTCTCTTCAGGAGGTACCGTATTTCGATTTCAGGCCCAAATAACAAGTATTAGACCATTTTTAACGAGTCTCCGATTTCCGCCTAATAATATTTTATCGCATACCGGTAGCCTCAAATGTTCTATGTTGCTACTCAAATTTTGTGAGGATGCTTTGTATGATTCGAGAAATTGTTTGTGTGATTTACGAACATTTTTGTTCCGGGACCTTAGAATCCCGAAAAACGTGTATTATACATTTCAATTTGAGCCGTTCGAGAGGCCATTCCGAGAGGTGTTTCATTTTCTCTGGACTTTTACCACGTGTCGCGGGTCTCTTCAGGAATTACCTAATTCAATTTCAGCTCCAAATAGATAGTACTAAACCATTTTTAACGAGTATCTGATTTCCGTTTACGACTTAATTATCGCACCCCGGCAAACACAAATGTCATCCGTTATTCCTCAATATTTGCCAGGCCCCTTTATCTGACCCGAGAAACCGTCTTTGTGAATTACGAGCATTATTGTTTCGAGATCCTCTAATCCCGAAAACCGTGTTTTACACACTTTTCAATATACATGCCAATTTGAGCTGTTTTGGAGGCCGTACCGGGTCGTGTTTTCTATCTCTCCCGGTTTTTCTACAACGAGCCAGGGTGATTTATGGAGTTATCCTATTCAATTTTAACACTAAATAACAAGTATTAAACCGATTTTAACGAGTATTTGATTTTCGCCCAAGACTGGTTCATCGCACACCGCTTTCCTCAATTGTCATCAGTTGCTCCTCAAAATTTTTAAAGCTGCTTCGTCTGATCCGAGAAACTGTTATTGTGTTTTAAAGAAATTTTTATTCCGGGACTACCCTGAAATCCAGAAAATCTTGTACTTATCATTTTGAGCCGTTTGGGAGGCCGTATCGGATCGTGTATCTGTTTTTCCTGGTTTTTCCACCACGTTTCCGGGGTCACTCCAGGATTCAATTTCAGCCCCAAATAGCAAGTATTAAACGATTTTTTTAACAATATTCGATTTCAGCCCGAGACTTGTTGCACAGTGGCTGCCACAAATTTCCACCGTTCTTTCTCAAATTTATGAGCTCGCTTAGTCTGAATCGAGAAACTATCCTTGTGATTTACAGACAATTTTGATTTTGTTCCGAGACCCTAAAATCCCGAGAATAGTGTATTATACACTTTAATAATTAATTACACTTCAATTTGAGTCGTTCGAGAGGCCGTACTAGGTCGTGCTTCTTTTTCTCCCGGTTTTTCTACCACGTTTCGAGGGTCACTTCAGGACTTACCGTATTCGATTTCAGACCCAAATAACAAGTATTAAACTATTTTTAATGAGTCTCCAATTTCCGCCTAAGACTGGTGTATCGCACACTAGCAGCCTCAAATGTCCTTATTGCTCCTCAAATTTTGTGAGACCGGCCGCTTTGTTCGACCGGATAAATTATCCGTGCTATTTACGGACATTTTTGTTCTGGGACCTTAGAATCTCGAAAAGAATGTATTATATACTTCAATTTGAGTCATTGCCATTTTGGATCGTACTTCTTTTTCTCCCAGTTTTTTTTACCACGAATCCAATCGTTTCAAGCGTTACCATATCCAATTTCAGCCCATATAACAAATACTAAACTATTTTAAAGGAGTCTTAGATTTCCGTCTATTATCGCACATCGACAACCTAAAATGTCATTTTATTCCTGAAAATTTGTGAGATCGCTTTATCTGACTCGAGAAATTGTCATTTACGAACATTTTGTTCTGGGACCCCGAAATCCCGAATACCGTGTATTATACACTTCAATATACAGTTTAATTTGAGTCGTTCGGAAAGCCGTACCGGATTGTGTTTTTATCTCTTCCTGTGTTTTCTTGTACCACGTGTCCAACGTCGTTTTTGGAGTTAGCCTAATCTATTTCAACACCAAATAACAATTATTATAGCAATTTCAATGAGTATCTTATTTCCGCCCGAGATCAGTCTATCGCACACGGACAACCTCAATGTCATCAGTTGTTCCTTAATATTTTTGAGGCTGCTTTGTCTGATCCAAGAAACTGTCTGTGTGATTTACGGGCATTTTTATTTCGGGACCATTAAATCCCGAAACCGTGTATTAAATACTACTCCCTCCCATTCATTATAATCACGACATTTGAGTTGGGCTCAATACTTAAGAAAATTGATTATAAAACAATAAAGGACAAAGGTGGGGTTTGTTTGTAGGAGAGATGGATGAATTATTAGAAGTTAAATAACGAATTGTGGGGCCAAAACATTAAAGAAAGTAATAAAATAGGAGTAAAAGAGTTGTGTTGGGTTTGGTGATAGGAGAGATGAGTGAATAAAATAAGAGTAAAAGTTACCAAAAATGAAAAGTGTGGTGATTATTTGAATAATTCGTTTTTGGAAAGTGTAGTGATTATAGTAAATGAGAGGGAATACATTTTAAGCTCGTTCGGGAGACCGTATCGGGTCGTTTTTCTTTATCTCCCTGTTTTTCTACCACGTTTCCGGGTTGCTTCAAGAGTTACCCTATTCTATTCCAGCCCTAAATAATAAGAGTATTAAACGAGTTTTTAACGAGTGTTCGATTTTCGCCCGAGACATGTTTATCGCACACTAGCAGCCTCAAATGTTCACTTTTCTTTCTCAAACTTGTGAGGTCGCTTAGTCCGACTAGAGAAAGCGTCCGTGTGATTTACAGTCATATTTGTTCTGGGACCTCGAAATCCCGAAAACCGTGTATTATATACTCTATTTTGAGCCGTTCGGGAGGCCGTATAGGGTCGTGTTTATTTTTCTCTTAGTTTTTCCACCACGTTTCCGGGGTCGCTTCAGGAGTTACCCTATTCAATTTCAGCCCAATTATCAAGTGTTAAACCATTTTTTAACGAGTATGTGATTTCAGCCCTAGACTTGTTATCGACTTATCGCGCACTGGTTGCCTAAAATATTCAATGTTCTTTCTAAATTTGTAACGTCGCTTAGTTTGACCCAAAAAATATTCCTTTTAATTTACAGACAATTTTTTATGAGACTCTCTGAAATCCCGAAAATCCTCTATTATACACTTCAATTTGAGTCGTTTGAGAGGTCGTATCGAGTCATGCTGCTTTTTCTACCACGTGTTCAGGGTCATTTCAGGAGTTACCCTGTTCGATTTCATCTCTAAATAACAAGTATTAAAAACAATTTTAACGAATCTTCAATTTCTGCCAAGACTGGTTTATCGCACACCGGCAGCCTCAAATATCCTCTGTTGCAACTTAAATTTTGTGAGGCCGCTTTGTCTGACTCGAGAAATCATCCATGTGATTTATAGACATTTTTGTTCTGGGACCGTAGATTCCTGAAAAACATGTATTATACATTTCAATTTGAGCCGTTTGAGAGGTCGTTCCTTTTTTTTTTTTTTTTTTTTTTTTTTTTTTTTTTTTTTTTTTGTATCTTATCTTATAGTTTTCTACCACGTGCCCGAGGTCGTTTTAGAAGTTACATTATTCAATTGCAGCTCCAACTAAATAGTATTAAACCTCTTTTAACGAGTATCCGATTTCCGTCTCTGACTTAATTATTGTACACCGTCAACCTTAAATGTCATCTGTTATTCCTTAAATTTATGAGGCCGCTTTATCTGACCCGAGAAACCGTCTTTGCGATTTACGAACATTTTTGTTCCGGCACCCTTAAATCCCGAAAATCGTGTATTATACAGTTCAATATACAGTTCAGTTTGCACCGTTAGATAGGCCATATCGGGTCGTGTTTCTGAGCCGTTCGATAGGCCGTATCAAGCCGTGTTTCTATCTCTCCTGGATTTTCTACCACGTGTCCAAGGTCACTTCTGAAGTTACCCTACACTTACACTTCTACTCGCCCTCCCATTTACAATTTGTGAGAGTCACGAACTTGTAACGAAAAGTGTCCGACACAAATAAGAATTAGCCCATAAACTTTACTATTGTCACCTTGTCGGTCCATATTTTGAGAAGTAAATAAACACAAACAAGTAAACAACCAACAACTAATCCACCCACTTATTTCTGCATCTCCTCCCTCCAAATCTTTCGATTGCTAAGCTTATCCGATCTAGGGTTCTTACTTCCCCTCTTTCCCTTCTTCTTCGGATCAGGTATTTTATTTTCTTCTTAATCTTTATTTTTAGCTTTTTCTTAATTTTGGGTATTTTATTTTATTTCTTCAATCTTTGCTTTTTATTTTATTTTATTTTTTTATTCATCACAATTCATAATCTCGATTTCCTTGCTAAGGTCAACTCTTTTAATTAATTTTGTTTTTTTTTTTGCATTTTTATTCGATTCATTCAATTTTAATACCTGGGTTTTCATTAAATTGTTTTTTGATTTGTTGTAAATGAAAAGGTTTCAATCTTTTGATTGTTTGATATTTAAAATTTCTGCCTTTTTTGTGTTGAATTGTTATGATCTGATAATACTCATTAAGATTGCATGATATTATTAGTTAATTCAAATAATTTCTTCATTGAATTGTGATTGCATGATGTATTAAATCGTTTATAATCCATGCTTTTTAATTACAATTGTTGTAATTTGGCTAAAATAATTAGTTTAGTACTCCCTCCGTCTCGATCAATTGTTTACTTCTTTTATTCTTTGTGAGGGATATTTTAATCAAAGGTAAACAAATGATTGGGTCATAGGGAGTATATATTGTTCTCTATAAATATGTTTATGTTGCTTTTTTAATCTAATATTTGGCTTTTGTTAATTGATTTAGCTCCATTAGATCATGTGATTATCGGTGCGGTTTGTTTTCATTTGTTCTGAAAGCCTGGCTGTCGTTTGTATTATTAATTAGAGGTTGACTGTGCTTGGTTTGGAGGTGGGGTTGAAGGTTGCAAAATGCCTAAGGCCGAGCGCTTCCCTCTTTAGCGAGGGGTGGCGTGGTAATCCAGGGGAGAGGTTATAATCATGGAGCACTCTGTGTGATGGGCAGAAAGTATAGTATTGGACTCCTTGGCTGCTTGTTTGCGTTAGTTTTACAGCATAAGCATGAGAATTATCCTACATGTATCTTTTGCCGAATTTGATTCTTGTTAGTTTGGTGGAAACCAACCCATTCGGTCCTTTAGAAGGCTTGGAACTTCAACAGTTTGAATGTGTTGACATGACTTGCTTTAATGTGAAGTTTATAAATTTTTTTTTTCTCCTAGTTCCTTCTTGTTATTTTTGAGTGTTGTTTGCCAATGGAGTCAGAGGATTTAAATTTTCGTTAATTTTTGTGGTATCCATTTCAATGCAGGTGTGAACAATTATTATAAAGCAAAAACCGTTTGCAGGTCCATCCATCTTCTCCTCTAGAAGCCCAGTTTTCATGTCTGACATTGACATTCAGATTCCCGCTGCTTTTGGTGAGTTTATAGTCACTGCATTTATACTCATATTGCTCTTATGGACTACAGTCACAAATATGGTGTCAAAGTGGTATTAGTTCACGTGCTGATGGTGATGAAATTAAAAATTGGTGTTGTTGAAGGTAGGAGTACTTGCAATCATGGTAGTCTACCTGGGCTGTACTACCCTTCACGAGTCTACGACTGAAATAATAAAGGTCTAAATGGGTTACTAGGACCATATTTTAGGCGTTATCCTGGCCGCTTATATGACAAGATGATTGATATTAGGCAGCAAAGTCCATTTTAACATCCAAAGCAAGATTTAGTTTCATGCTTGTAATGGAGATAACCATTCAAGCTGATGGCTGTTTGTTAGAGGTGATGAACCGATGGGCGACGACTGCTTTTGGATTTACTAATTAGATTTATAGTACATTTCTTTAATTTGGAAAAGGTGGCTGGGAATCTGAGGGCATTGCGTTGCTAGTAGGTTGGAGGAAGGGATTAGGTTACTTAAGTAAATGTGTTTAGAGTATTCACGATGAGCACCACAGCACCACCACTTTATTTTTATTCCTACCCAAGGCCGCCCGTCAGACCAGCTTAGTTTTTCGGACCCACATGGACATCCACCTCAAAATTGGTCTTCCACTCTTCCCACACCTTTTCCTACCCCACATATCCTCTCCTCTTTTAAACTACTTTTTCATCTTTTGCATTTTTGTTATCATTTCTCCCCAATATATCCATTCAAAAAGACGCACTCAAAGCACTATTTACAAAGTGGTGGTCTTTCAACCTGTTTTATTCCGTCTTTTTTGAGACTTTAGGAGCACTAATCTTGTGGTGTGCACTAGAGGTACTCCGCTAGAGCTTCTGTCTTTTTGCTTTGTGTCGATGTTCTCTTTTCCTCGCTAAATGTGCTTGCCTCAACTTAATGTGTATTGATGTCACTCTTTATGTTGAATGTGTGTCATTAGATCCTTTTGCTGATGCAAATGCTGAGAACTCTGGTGCCGGGACAAAAGATTATGTGCACATCCGTGTACAACAAAGGAATGGTAGAAAGAGCCTGACAACAGTTCAAGGGTTGAAGAAAGAATTTAGCTATAACAAAATTCTCAAGGACCTGAAGAAGGAGTTCTGTTGTAATGGTACCGTTGTTCAGGACCCAGAACTAGGCCAGGTAATCCAGCTGCAAGGTGATCAGCGAAAGAATGTGTCTACCTTCCTAGTTCAGGTAATGTTGGTTCCAGTTTGCTTTTTATGTATAGTTGCTTAACCATACAACAGCAATGTTACTTACTCCTGTGTCTTAAGGCAAATTGCAAAATAGCAAGGCAGGCGAATTTTGAAATGCGGCTAACCCTTCAGTTAACAACCTTAAGGGAGACTTTGATGGAAAGTCTATCAAAAATTTGATGGACTTTTACTCCATGCTTAACAATAAAAAGAAGCGTAACTATTTTATTATGCCATGTTGCTACCAAAACCAAAGATATCGTGTCTTTGACTCCTTTGGAAATTGAAATTAATAGGAGTTCGGCCAATATGGTGAGCAATTCTGGCTTAACATTGTGTGCCTGTTTCCATTGGCAGGCTGGGATTGTGAAAAAGGAGCACATCAAGATTCACGGTTTCTAAATCAGCAGGGTTTGGGTTCTCTGCTTTGCCTGCTTGTGCATTGCTGTGGATCTACTGGATGATATCAAAATTATTCGCTTTTCAATAGTAATAACTTCTCTAAAAATATTTTTATTTCTGTGTAGTGTGTATTATTGCATTTTCAGTGTGATGTGGATCAACACATGGAGTATGAGACATGCTTTTCCTTTGTTGTCAACCATCGTATATGCTATAAAAATATGACGACTGGTTTGCTTAATTCAGGTATTTTCCTTTTGCGTGTTCTTCAGTTGATGCTTGCAGTGTCTCCTTGGAGACCGATGTTACCCTGTGTTCGATTTGTCATGGTTGGTGTTGAGGAAGTTATTGATTGATTACTTTCTTAACCCTGTGGTCTAGAGTTGTAGAGATCCTGTAGGCTACTATGTCCTTATAGGATTGATTAGAACTATAAATGATCCGAGGCACCTCATAGAACTCAGAATTAGTTTGGTCGAAGCTGTACTTGAGTCTGACCAAGTTCCTTCTTGTGCTTATTTCAAGCTGCTCTTCTTGGATTTTGAGCCTAAGCTGATGTGGTCGATAACATGTTAAGAGTAGGCTAAATCAATGTTAAAACACTTGACTATCAACTATTAATCATATAAAAGGGAAGTAGATTACGACTTTCTAAGGTGTCATGAAATTGGGACACAATCAATTAATATTAACAGTATCTTGAAAAAATTTACGTGTATTAGGCCTGAGTTAGAGCTTAGACTTTAATAGGTCATCGGCTTTGTGATGATCTAGAGCTCGAGATGTATATAATACTACTACGGACTACCCAAAGTTGAGTTTACACGAGGTTGGAAGCAGATCAGCTTGAAATTGATGACGTTTGTGTGCATTTTGTATGAGCATGTGTATGGTTTTGGTTACTCAGCTTGTAGAGTCGGTTTAGTTTTGGAATCCTGTATGTCGACACCGAGCAGTGGTGTTTGTCTTGCTCGTGGTGGCAATCGGGTTGGGTCAAGCCAGGTCTGTTGTATCGGGCTCTGGTTCGAGTCATACCTGAGTCAGGTAATTTTGGGCTAATTAATGTGTTGGGTTGGGTTTGGCTGGGTCTAATTAGGTTATCGCATTATTTCATTTCTTTACCCTTCTTTTTACCAATAAGTTGGTTTCCGACCTTGGTTTATTATTTTGGATTATCAAGTCAAATTTATAAGCTAACATGAAATCGCTTTCATTTGGATCAATGATTAGTTTAATAATTTTTGGGTTATTGGTTTTATCGAGTCTGTATCAGGTCGGGGTTGGGTCACTGATCACCAGACGGTATCATGTGTCGTGTCTAACCAACCGGGTTGGTCGGTTTCTTATTGCCAAATTTCTGGGTTCTGTCTTGTCGGTTTTTGCAAAGGTCGGATCTAGTTTCCAAACTCTAGGTAGTAGTTGCATATGGGAATGTGACTGTCGGGTTACCTATGGTGGACCGGTGGTGATGTAGTTCAAATGCGAGGTTTAATCCATGAGTGGGTTTCCCTGCAATACCTATGGTTATCTCTTAAATCACCGCGCTAAGTTATTGAAGAGAATCACCGCACTAGGCTATAAATTATCGCAGTGAAATGCTATCGATCTCTTTTTTACCCTACTTCCGCAAACCAGTACCATTAACGTATATTCGTATACGTACAAGTACATGTCGCATGTTCCATTAAAGTTGTACTCGTACTAGATATTTCAAGTCGAAAAGCAGTGGACCGCGAACACCGCGAAGGCCCCAAGAAAATGACATAAAGAGATGTAAACAATACGATACTTGAAAGATAGCGACGCAGATATTAGCTCAAGTAGCCGTAAATAATGTTCACGAGAAATCTAAGGCTCTCTCGATCATTAATCCTAACTTTATACAAAGTGCCAAACTTGAGTACCAAACTCTTGTGCGCATGCACGTCACAACAGCAATGACCCAACATTTAGACACACTAGTGCGATGACACATAAGTTGCTCGTTACCGCTCTCAAAGGCCATCACTCGATGAGTGTCGATACTTTGTTCCACTTCCGTGTCTCATTGTATCAAAATGAGAAGAGACTGTAGTGGGATATAAGATGGGATAAAAAAATGGAATATAAAAGTTGTATTCTCGTATAGCTTGGATCTAGATTAAACTTACCGGTTGGCGGTCTGATAATCTGCTACCGCTTTGTCTAGTGAGTACATCTTTAGACTCGGGGCGAAAGTTGCCACAAACGAGATGTGTCATTTTTCCCCTAATACAAGTGAAACCTATGAAGGTGTGTGGGTCGACGACAAATCTATGCCGAAAATATCCATAGATCGTGGGTTCGAAACCCATTATAAAACAGAAAAATGGAGTACTAGGAAAGTCTATCTACGGAGTGGTATGGTATTACTCCCATGACTTCACCCAAACAAAGTTCGTGTATGATTTTCTATGCCTTAATACTTTGTCTTATCTAACTGATACGGAGTAATTCATTTTACAAGTAACTAGTATTAACCTAGTAATTACCTAATATATATTATTGGAACAGTTTTATTATCCGGTATTGCCAATAATATACAAAGTACATAAGCTTTATTATTAATAATATAATATATTGTGTCAGCATTACAATATTACATAGAGATGATAATACGATATCTCTAACTTATTCTGTAAGACAATAATATACGGAGTATCATATTATCAGAATCTGCCATATCCTTTATTTTCTTCCTAATAGAAACGGATAACATCATCTCATTTTCCAACTTAAAAGAATTCGAATCAATAAATTAAATCTTTTTAACATTTGACCATAAGATTGACAACACACAAAATTTTCTAAATTTTCAAAATTTCAAAATCTTCACCTATTAATTAGCAAAAACTCAAATTTTCAAGGTCTAAATCACTCCAAATCCCTATCTTCCTCTAGAATTATTGCCACTTGTTAACACATTCATTTACAACCATATTTCCAAGTACAAACCAAGATCATACATTTTAATTTCATTCCATTATTAAAGATATTTTCCCATTTTACCCCTATAAATAACACACATCATCACCCTCCTTTCATCACATACACTCTCCCTTATTCCTCTCTAAACAAAACAAACACCCTTCCAATACCAAAATGGCATCCATGACACTCACCTCAAAACTCAACAAACCTCTTTTCCTAGACTCAACCATCCATGGCATCCCACTTACCGCCTCGAAACCCGTCTCATTCAAACCAAAGCCAATTAGTTCTGTCTCTGCCATCTCAACCTCTGCCTCTGAGAGTCAACCACCTATCCCACCCTATGACTTGAACAACCTAAAATTCGCTCCTATTCGCGAATCAATTGTTTCAAGGGAAATGACCCGTCGTTACATGACGGACATGATCACGTTCGCTGACACGGACGTGGTTATTGTAGGCGCAGGCTCAGCAGGACTGAGCTGCGCCTACGAATTGTCAAAAAACCCTAATATTAATATCGCGATCATTGAACAGTCTGTAAGCCCTGGAGGCGGTGCATGGCTAGGAGGACAATTGTTCTCCTCCATGGTTGTACGTAAACCAGCACATTTATTCCTTGATGAGCTTGAAATCGAATACGACGAGCTTGATAACTACGTAGTTATCAAGCACGCCGCACTCTTTACTTCCACCATCATGTCTAGGCTCTTAGCCCGACCTAACGTCAAGCTTTTCAACGCGGTCGCGGTTGAAGACTTGATCGTTAAGTCGGGTAGGGTTTCGGGTGTAGTGACTAACTGGGCCTTGGTTAGCATGAACCATGATACACAGAGTTGTATGGACCCTAATGTGATGGAGGCCAAGGTAGTGGTTAGTTCTTGTGGACATGATGGCCCGTTTGGCGCGACCGGGGTGAAGCGGTTGTTGGATATCGGGTTGATTAAGAATGTACCTGGTATGAGTGCTTTGGATATGAATTCTGCTGAAGATGCTATTGTTAGGTTGACTAGAGAAGTTGTTCCTGGTATGATTGTTACTGGTATGGAAGTTGCTGAGATTGATGGTGCTCCTAGAATGGTATGTCTTCTTTTTCCGTCTCAGTCATTTCTTTACGTTTGCTTTTTATGATTGTCATTTATTGTTACGTTTGATTTTGATGCAAAATAGAGATAATATGGTTTTAGTCACAGGAAATATGAACTTGTGACAAAATGACCGTGACGACCCAAATAAAAATGAAAAGTAACTAGGACGTTCAAATAAGAAAAATGTAAGTGTGTTCGGGATGAAGGGTATTTTGGACAATTGGTGTAGTTTTTTAGGGAAGGTTATATTCTTTGATTTATTTGGAGAAATTGTTGATTAGAGTACAAAATGGTAGATTGATAGAGTTAATGTGGACGGATCAATTTGATGAAGATGGTAAGGAATACTCTATACAAAATTGTTTGATTTATTTCTATAAATTGTCAAAAGATATTAAGAAAAGTGTAATTAATTAATGTCACCTAAAAATCATGATACAAGAGTAGTGTAGGAGTTGGAAAATGAGTATGATTTTAGAAGTACAAAAGGAAATCATCAATTTGTAGATTAGGAAAATATAAAAAAATTACTTTTAGTAAGGAAATAAGTATGGTATATTCTGGTAATAATATACTAAAGTATATAATATACCGTAGCATATTATTATTAGTATTATTATCTTATAGAATAAATTATCCAAAAACAATCTGCCTTAGTTCGATAAGTTGTCGTCTCATAATACTTCCTTAATTGGTCTCAACGTCCATCTAGTAAAAGTACTAATGTAGTGATGGAGTCAGAATTCATTGCTCGAGTGGGCTAAACCATAAGTTAAACATTTAGGGGGATGAACTATAAATCTATAACAAAATTAAGTTTGTAATTACATATTCAGTGACGAAGTTAGGATTAGATTATACGGAGTACATAAAAAAACTTAAAGAATAGATTTGGAGGTTCACATCGATAAAACAGAAATTCTCATTTATGACGTATATGTCTCTCACAAGGGAGACTTGCAGCCGATAATATCAGGTGAAGAGGTGATACATTCAGGTAGGTAGTGAGTAGTGAAAGAGCTCACTCATGCTCGTGAACTTGTACAACAACAATGTGATATATTGGCTCCCACCACTATCGATATTTTTTTTGAAGGAAAAAGATTAATTCATTAATAAATCGCCAAACGGCACTTACAACAGATAGGTATAATCGAAAACAACAAATCTAATAGAAGCCAAAGGAAAATTCCTCTCATAAAATTAGGGATCTCAAAACATGATATGACAGTTCGGCTCGTAGAACGTATGTGGAAATATATTTTAAATATAAATAAACCAAAGACCCGACCGCAAAGAGATCTTTTACATTCGGGTTGTATTGGAAATGACATGAACATTAGTCCTCTCAAATATGATTCGGTCGTAAACCTGAAAATATTGGCTATCTGATCAACCCGAACTTGAAGTGACCTATTTATTTATAGTCAAGCACACCCCGACCCCAATGTTTCAAGATAACTCTAGTTCATATGTCAAATAATACTTAAAAAAATATTAATCTTAATAGTTTATAGGACCTTCTATATCATTTAGTTATAAAAATAACTTAGCTTTTATAATTCCTTCAGGTTAAGTAATATAAGCAATGTATATTATTAAAATAGAAATATCAAATTTGATTTAGTTTTTAAATAAAATATTTTTCCAATTTAATGAATGGTAAAAAATAGTGTCGTAATTTGTGTCTGTATTCTGACCCTAGCCTGATCACTGACCTTACGACCCAACCCGTGTACGATTCAACTCGTATTTTAATATGACGTCTCATCCACCAACCCATTTTATAGATCTAGCCATGCTCTTGAGATAACGAATTCTCATTTAAGACGGGCGGGCATATACGTCTTAAGTTTAAGACGAATTAAGTATTCTCACATAAAACAAAAAAACAGAATGCATTGAAATTAGCAAAAGGTTGACTTATCTATGCAGCCATGCAGCCTGCAGGTGGGTTTATTTAAACCCGTTTCATCTTTAAAACGGATATATCCATAAAGACCTATTATTGCGATAAAATCGTCTTGTTCATACAATCTAGCCTTCCCTATGAACTACTCCGTACCATCCAGACTCGCAAGAAAATAAAAATAAAGAAAGGAGCCCATAAGTACTAAATAAGCCCATGATTGTTTACTAAGTAGCAGCTAACCCAGAAGTCTTCACCGCACAATGGCACATTGGCACATCCTCTCTGCGGTCTTCCCTCTCTCTCATTTTATTTAATTTTTTTTTTCACATATTCAATTTCATTGTACCTTACGGTCTCATAATTCTCAATTCATCATATATCGAAAGGATTATCAAAATCTTTTACTTCAAATTTTTTTTGAAGCATATGAGAATTCGATTTTTCATTGATATTCAGTTAAGTATATTTGATTAAATTCTTCGTATTTTTTTATGTACTTGTGAGATGCGTTGGTTCAGTGGCGGCTATGGCGTGGGTGTAGGGGGTTCACCTGCACCCCCTTTGTTCGGAAATATTAACAAGTTAGTGTCAATA
>JAYMSF010000412.1:0-16258 GCA_036897335.1 Silene vulgaris | reverse complement strand
AAAAAAACAACATTTTTACTAATCAAAAAAAAAAAAAAAAAAAAAAAAAAAAAAAAAAACATATAACTGTCAGAGTGTCAGCCTTCTTCCATAATCCAACAAGAGTCGATGAACATAAAGCACCCCTTTGCTTTCTGAATTCCATTTCCACCCAAAAGACAACAACAAAAATATACTCTCTTCCTATTAAAGCGCACACACAACCAAGAATAAAAACCCCACTTTCCCTCTTTTTATCTCTTTCACGGTTCACCTCCTTCATCCTTCTCACTAATATTATATTATTATTAATACGGAGTATTATTATTCAAGTATTGTGCACTACTTCCAAGTTCCATCTACCCCACAACAATAAACAAAAAAAAAAAACAGTGCTTGTTTTATCACCATTCTTGTGCTTATTGTGTTTCGTGTGGGTTATTTCTGTCTCCCCATTGTTTATTCGGTAGTTTAACTCCTTAAGTAAACATTCCCTTCAATCATCAATATTAAAACAGTACTCTCTAAGTTTTGATGTTGCTCACTTGCTTTTAACTACATTTACATTTACAATTACAATTAATTAATTGTACCATTTGGGTTACTGGCATACATGGATCTGGAATCTAACAACCCTTTTAAGGTAATATCCTAATGGACCCGTCTTACACTATGAGACCGTCTTATTCTACAATTTGTGATTCAATTAATATTAATATATTATTTGTTGGTTGCAGAAGGAATCATGGAGAAGTGTATTATGTCTAGCTTATCAAAGCTTAGGTGTAGTCTATGGTGATTTGAGTACTTCCCCATTATATGTTTACAAAAGTGCTTTTGCTGAGGATATACAACATTCTGAAACTAATGAAGAAATTTATGGGGTTTTGTCTTTTGTTTTTTGGACATTAACCCTAATTCCATTGCTCAAGTATGTCTTTATTATACTTAGAGCTGATGATAATGGCGAAGGAGGTACTTTTGCTTTGTATTCCTTGTTATGTCGCCACGCCCGCGTTAGTTCTTTGCATAATTGCCAGCTTGCTGATCATGACTTATCCGCTTATAAGAAGAATGATTTTCCAAATCTTGATCATGATGATGATGATAATAACAATAATCATAATGCAACTACTTCTGGGTTGAAATATACATTAGAGAAGCATAAGTTTTTGCACAAGTTTTTGTTGGTTTTGGCTCTTATTGGCACTTGTATGGTCATTGGTGATGGTGTTCTTACACCTGCACTCTCTGGTAATCTTTTCTCTAAATGTTTTATTCAAAATTATTCCTGTTTGTAATTTAATTGTATTCCTGATTTTATTTTTTTTCGACTAATTGCAGTTTTCTCTGCTGTTTCTGGACTAGAGCTTTCCACTTATAAGGTGCAACATGAATGTAAGTTGCTGGTATTACTTTTAGAATGTTCTTTTTTATTTTGCAAATTCCCATTGTAGACGGGCACTGGGCAAATGTCGTCATTTAATGACAAAATGTTACGGCGTAGAACAACGAAAGTTGTTATGGTAACTTTTTATCTAAAAAAGTTACATTTTGTTGTAAATGGGTCACATTTACTCCATCTTCAGCTTAAGACGGAAAGTGACCCGTCTTGATGGAGACTTATTGTTTTTATTTAGTAGTTCTAGTTATCCAAAGGAATTATGAATTCCTGTTCAATTCATCGCCTTTTTTTTCCCTCCTTTTTGATTGTTTTGCCAATTATGGAAGTACTCGGTAACATATTATTGACTAATTAAAAATGACGAAGAATCTTCCTAATCAATCAAGTTTGTAAAAAGTAATTCATGATTAAGAAAAATAATCATTTATTTGGTAAGCATATATTCAAAGCCGTGATTCAACACTTCACGTTTTTAATTATTGTAATCAAGGTTGGTTTGTGGTGTATCGACGTGTTATCTGTACCATGCAAATCACAAGAAAATAATAATGTGATTGCTAACACATGGTTTGGTGGGGTCCAAGGACATCAAATTGAATGACTTTTGGTGTGTTTGTGCAAGCCAAACACCATCTTGTGTTTAATATCAAATTACTTGTCTTAATCAGGAATGACATGTTTGCATTCAATTTTATACCTTCCATGTGATGTATCATGTATGTGCAAACTTTAGCCTGTTACGCAAAGAACGCTAGATTTAAGTCATCTTCTTAGCATTGATCGTCAATGTGCTAAATTAGTCTAATATGGTGCCTAAAAATCAGATTGAATTACTATTGTGAGAGGTTTCTTAAGAATGCTGCTTTGTTCTGTTAAGCTCTGTAAATGAGCTAAAATGATGTTTCATCTGTCTCATTAATTTGTTTTGTTCTCACCTACCGCTTTATCTTTGAACTGGAGAGGTCTCTTAAGACTGATAGGTTGAGAAAGTTGAGTTTAGATTTTGGCTTAGCCTAGTTAGCCCCATTCCCCTCAATAGCATAGAGTAGTAGACAAAATTTTCGTAATTTGGAGTTGGGTCTTTTGAATTGTAAATGTAAGGAGAAAATGTGGATTGACGCTGTATTGTTGAGTGACTTGGCGGACACTTTGAAATACAATTATGTGAAGTACTATATTGTGTTGGTGGTAAACCTCTTTTTCAGTCTCAAGGATAGATAGTCGAAACTCTAAATGTTAGAAGTGTAAAGGGGTAACTTGGCAGAAAAAGAAAACTAGAAATGGAACAATATGGGTTACACCATACTACGGTTAGACCTAACATGGTATTGTTAAGGTTTATGTTTTAGCAACCGCTTTTTGAGACGGTCAGTCGGAGATCAAGATTTAGTTCTACAAACATGGACAATTGTTAAAATTTGTGGTCTTAGTCATTAACTCGAATTTTGAATTTACCCTATGCTTAGTCATTTTGTATGAAGGTCTTAATCAAGTATTTGCCAAAAAGATACTTCCTTTCCTATTATGAGTCATTTTAGAAAAAATAAAAAATGTCTTTACATATGTCATTTTACATTTTCCATGTATTACATCTTCGCTATATTTTCCAAAACACCATTAATTAGGGAAAAAAGGAACTTTTAGCTATAAGGGATGGTGGAAATTTTTTTTTTCTATTTTCAAGGATCATTTATTACATATAAGTAAAAAAGTAGTACAACGTTTTTCAACACTTTCTTAATTCATGTTCAATCTCCTAAACGACTTATAAAAAAGAAAGTCGGGAGTAAATTTTGTGTTACTTGAATTAGGGGGTATGTTTGGACCCTTGATGATAAAAACCATTTTTCTTTTGGGAATCTGATATAATGCATTATCCTGACTTTTCGTGCAGTGCAATGGACAACTATGTATTCTATGTTAAATATTAGTGTAATACAAGATAATCAGAAGTTGATATCTTGGGGCTAACCATTAAAAAAGGCACCCATGAAAAAGATGTTTTGTATAAAAGTAACCAATAGTTTGTTTCTAGCTTTTGAACATTCACCAGTCATTGCAACTCTTTGTAGTCCTGCATATATATTTTTAGTGGCATGTCATTCTCAGGTTATCCTTGTAACCATGACTTGACTTACCTAATTCACAAAATTATTGTGTGTTACCGACACTAATGCGTAATGCCTGTATATGAAACTGTGAGTTAGTATGATTATAGTATTAAATTACATTGTCTGGTCGCGATTATGGTGAATCTGTGAATTGCAGTAGTGTACTATGACATGTATATCGAGTAATTTTTGTATCCGTCATATTCCTTATTAATCCAGGCTATCCAGCATCAATTCAGTCAGCTTTCTATCAAGTTAACTCCACCCTAATTCGTCAAGAAAGATTCGTATTGGTAAAGTATCAGCCGCATTTAGTAGCCGCCTAATACAAACTATTTGAAAGGTCCCTTACATATTGGGAACTATCAAAGTGGTATTGCCGGAAAACATTTAATATTGGGTCTCCAATGCGTGTAATAGAATGCGCCTGCTCATTAGCACCATGTGACTATTACTAGTAATAACTATGTACTGTGTATGATGTTTTAACGTCGGTCTGCAATGTGTGTAATAGATGCGCATGCTCATTAGCACCGTGTGACTATTGCTTGTGATAAGTAATGATGTACCTGTCTGTGGTGTCAAGTTTTTTGGTACATGTAGATGTCTCAAAACCCAAAATGACCTGTAAATCCGAGCCGACTTGACCCCTTTTTTCAAGGTTAAGACCCGTAAATCTTGACTTGCTTGCGACTAATTTAGGGTCACAACCCGACCCAATATGTCGAATTGTACGTTAACCATGTAGTATGCATATATTGAATGTGAATTGTGAAACAAATATAAAAACAAATCTTGTAATTTATGATTTGAACATTATCATCAAAGATAATTTATTCCGCATGATTATTACTCTCTCCATCTTATTTATATTATCTAAATTTGACTAGACATCCTATTTAAGATCAAGTGTTGAAATATTTTTATCACCCCTTGACTTACAATAGACAAGAGGAATTATTTCTTGATCGACCAAAAAGGGATTGAGGACAATGTTAATGAGATCAAGGGAGTACAATGGTATTGAAAAGAGTTAACTTCATTCTGTAAATCTTTCACAGAATTCTGATAGTGTTGGTCATTTTGAATGGCTTGCTCTTAAGAAAAGAGTGATCTTGTTTTACATAAATGAATTTACTCCCCGTTGAGTCAAAACTTTTTGGACCAAGGCTACGATGAATAGTATGTTCATTCTAATGAAATTGAATAATACACTAATGAAATTGGTATCATTGGCAGATATAGAAGTGCCGGTGGCATGTGGTATTTTGATCTTGTTGTTCGCATTGCAACACTATGGTACTCATCGTGTAGGGTTTCTGTTTGCTCCAATCGTGATAACATGGCTTCTGTGCATCAGCTCAATTGGTGTGTACAACATTGTGTACTGGAATCCCCATGTGTATAAAGCGCTCTCTCCATACTATATGTATAAGTTTTTGAAAAAAACTCAAAGAGGAGGATGGATGTCTTTGGGTGGCATCTTGCTGTGCATGACAGGTAAAGTCAACAGATAAGGCAGTTGAGCAGAGAATTCATTCGAAATCCTTAGAGCAGTTATGGATTGTTCATTTGTTCTAACAATGAGTTTGGTATTCTTCAGGTTCGGAAGCAATGTTTGCAGATCTTGGACACTTCTCCCAGACCTCTATCAAGGTACCTGTCTTGATATTCTTGTCAAGTCTTTCCCTTACCTTTTGAGGGTGAGAGGTGGTGATAGATAAAGTAAAATAACTCATTAACCTGTGTGCGCTAAGAGGTAGCAGTCAGTGTATGCATTTCTCGATTTTTTATTGTCACAAGGAAGCAATGTATATGTGTTGTCCAATACTAATTTAAAACTGAGTACAATGATAATCTATCTTTTCTATACAGAGTAATAAATAAAAGGATCTTTTGTTTACCGTCACATTTGATCAACAGATTGCGTTCAGCCTTTTTGTGTATCCATGTCTGATATTGGCATACATGGGACAAGCAGCTTACCTATCAATGCATCATTCCTTACAATCCGACTATAGGATCGGCTTCTATGTATCTGTACCCGGTAAGTGTCATCACTAGTTACGGTCAATATATATAGACCAGATTGAAGTATTATTAGCATTCTAAAGGTGTTTCATTTTCCCGATGATGGTGTACAGAGAAGATCAGGTGGCCAGTTCTAGGTATCGCCATACTTGCTGCTGTGGTGGGAAGCCAGGCCGTCATTACGGGGACATTCTCGATCATTAAACAATGCTCAGCCTTGGATTGTTTTCCTAGAGTTCGGATTATCCACACTTCCTCTAAGAGACACGGTCAAATCTATATCCCAGAGATCAACTGGATATTAATGCTGTTGTGTTTAGCTGTTACAGTTGGTTTTAGAGACACAAAGCGCTTGGGAAACGCTTCAGGTAATTTCTATGACAACTTCAGTTGTATATTCTTTGTTTGTTGTCTTGTAAGATTCCTGTCATTCCTCCAGTTTATTCATTCTATTGATATTGTATCACTGAGGAAGCATTTGAGATTCTGACACAATGTCTAGATTGTATCTTTTGGTGACTAATGGCAGATCCAGGAAATTTTTGTTCTCGGTCCAGTTGAAAATTTGAAGCTACTGGTTATGCAAAATTTTATCGATTTTTAATTTTCTTAAAATTTATAGTTCAGCGTAATACACATAAACATTTAGTTTTCTTGTGTCACGGACCCCATATTCTCTAAACCTAGATCCGCCAAATGTTTGATGTTATGGTCTTTTACTTGCTTGAACAGGTCTTGCTGTCATAACAGTCATGCTGGTAACGACGTGCCTAATGTCTCTTGTGATCGTATTATGCTGGAGAAAAAATGTTTTTCTTGCCATTGGGTTCATATTCTTCTTTGGAACAATTGAAGCACTCTACTTTTCAGCATCACTGATTAAGTTCCTCGAAGGGGCATGGGTCCCTGTTGCTCTCTCTTTCATATTCCTGATAATCATGTATGTATGGCACTATGGCACATCAAAAAAGTACGAGTATGACGTCCAGAATAAGGTTCCAATCAACTGGCTTCTTGACCTAAGTCCCAATTTGGGGATGGTCCGGGTACGTGGTATTGGCCTTATACAAACAGAGCTTGTTTCCGGCATACCAGCCATTTTCTCTCACTTTGTGACAAATCTCCCAGCATTTCATCAAGTCCTTGTCTTCTTATGCATAAAGTCGGTTCCTGTCCCTCATGTTAAGTCCGAGGAACGTTTCCTAATTGGAAGAATAGGCCCGAAGGAGTACCGTATATATAGGTGCATTGCGAGATATGGTTATCGTGATAATCACAAGGATGAGTTCGAGTTTGAGAAGGATCTCGTTTGTAGCATTGCCGAATTCATTCGCTCTGAAAAACCCGCCGAAAAAGATGCTCAAGCAGATGAAGACGAGGAAAACCTAACTGTTGTGGGCTCGTTTTCAACTAATCGAGGAGTCAAGTTATCTGAAGAGGAAGCCAGTAGTGGAGAAATAGTATCTACGTCAGAGCTCCAAAAAGTAAATTCTCTAGAGACACCTAGGAAGAGGGTGCGGTTTGTCGTTCCGGAGACGCCACAAATCAACCATGAGGCAGAAGAAGAGTTGCACGAGCTAATGGAAGCAAGGGAATCCGGGATGGTTTTCATATTGGGACACTCGTATGTGAGGGCAAAGAGTGGATCAAGTTTGATTAAGAAAATAGCGATTAATTATGGTTATGATTTCTTGAGGAGGAACTCTAGGGCGCCTAGTTATGCAATCAGTATTCCTCATGCGTCGACGCTAGAGGTTGGGATGGTGTATCACGTGTGATTCTGTGGAGTCCTGGTCTTACTGAGATGTAAGTATTTGATGTACATACAAGGATCCGGGATTCATATGGTCAATTTTGGTGTTATGAACTGTTTGAAATCTGTATATTAATGGCAGGAAATTGCTTTTACTCAATGTTCTGAAGCCAGCTTTGGTATATTCTATGTTTTCTGTTCTTCCCTCATTTTGTAGTGAATATGTGCTAAATTGCTAGGGTTGGCTCTATTGTTAATAGAGAGCTAGCTTCCCTTTGGCTTTATGTTCAAACATTCGTATGAGCAGCGGTTATGCATTCCGAGAGTTGGAGCCTGTTACCTTAATAAAACTGGTGCCTTGATGTGTCATTTCAAAATGTCACTAGCATGGGAGTTGATCCCGTGTGCGGTGTGCACTATGTAAAAGAACTCCTAAACCTTATGTATAAAAAAATATCTGCAATTGCTAGGGCCTATGGATGATAATCTCAACCATACCTAGTTAGTTTCAGTTTGATTCGGACTGAATGGGGTTTCGGCCACTATCATTTAGTTTCAAATATTTTCAATCGATTTTTCGGCTTCGGGTTTATTTTGCCAGAGGGTCTATCTAAACAGACCAAACCTGAAGCTAAGACTCATGGAATAAAAGCGATTCGATTTAATGAGATCCCGGAACTTGGTTCCCAGTTCCCACCACCAAAACTTGAAATTGCGGAAAATTGGAAGAAAACAATTAGTAGAGCGGCAGAGCCAGGAATTGAATCCAGCAGGGGCAGAGGGTATTGGTATTAGGGGAGCTCGAAAAAATTTTGAAAATTTTAGCCGTAACTTTTGCGATTTCCATCCGTTAGTGGGGCAAGCGCCCCTGCTTCTCCCCCAACCCTAACTCTACCACTTAAGAGCTGTTTGAGACGATTTACACATTCAGTGTAGAACAAGTTAAGAATACCTTTGGAGGTTTTATTATAGACAAAAAGAATATAGTCGTTCTCTTTTCTCTCTTTGCCTCATACAAGTAGGACATATGGAGAAATCAACAAGCATATGATTCCATCCAAACCTCAGTCTTTTTTCCCCTTTTCCCTTCATTTTCAATCTCCATTTCTTCAATTTTGAATTCATGCTCCCTATTTCCCACATATATTTCATCATTCATGAAAAAACTTGTCTAGTTTAATGCAATAATAACTTGTTTCACAGTTTTGGTTTTCGGGTATCTTAGATAGTTTCATAATCTTATACGGAGTACTTGATAGTAATACGTAGAACGAAATGAAGTGTAGTAAATGGGTCATTTCTCTTCTCATTCTCCTGATTTCGATTCATCGAGTAACACAAGTTTCAGCTTCTCCTCCTGCAAGTCAGTTTCCTCTTCCCTCCTACATTTTTCTTTTGCTGTTTTCGTTGTCATTGAAATATTTCTTGTACTGTGGCAGAGATAGTAGCTGGAATTGTGACAAATGTAGTATCTACTCTCTTCAAATGGCTATGGTCCCTAAGTACAACAGCGATCAAACCAGACAAAGGTTAGCACCAATGACCAACTTATTACGAACAATTCTTGTTATTCTGTGGTATTGATGGGTGTAGTACCAGTAGTACATAATGCAGGTGTTTCGACACGATCAATGATTAAATACGAGGCTGGCTACACAGTTGAGACTGTTTTCGATGGGAATAAAGCTGGGATTGAGCCTTATTCTGTGGTAGCAGCTCCAACAGGAGAGCTCCTCCTATTAGATTCTGCTAACAGCAATTTGTACAAGTTCTCTACCCCATTATCTAGATGTAAGTATTGTTTTCCATATGGTTGAACTTTTTTGTTTCGACAGTGCAATCGGCTTTGGGTCAATATGAGTCTCAAATACCAGTATTCCATTTGAACATGACCGACCAACTTGTGCGCTAATTGTTTAGCCACGAAAGTTGAAGTAGACTGTAAGAAAGCCGTCCTTCAAAACACTACAGTGAATTATGGTACTAAAAAGATTAGGACATGCATCCATATCATCCTTACCCCCGAAAAGCAGTGTGAATGTTGTGAAGCTTTTCATCGGTTTAGTACTCGGTATCATACTAGTCTTGTTCAAGGGATAAAGTTGATAACTCTGCCTCATAGACTCATAGTATCAGTTGAGGCAGAAAGAATATTTTTATTTGTCTTCCCTTTACTTTGTAAAGTTATATACTGTCTCACCACTTTAGTTTAGAACAAGACTCCACCCTTTCTTTTTCCGGGGTGCAGCCTGCAGGAGAAGACTCCATTATACAATCTGACTTAGATCAAATTTTATCGTCGACTTGCAGCAAAAACAAGTCACTTCGTATTGGGAGTTTGAGACGGTCATCTGCAAACATGATATAGTAAACAAGATTTTGAGTCATAAATTAATACTCTCTATCTCTTTTACTGTGGATTATCATTCGAAGAATGCGTTCTTCATAACAGTTCGCATCATAGACGTTCATTTATAGTCTAAGTTTTCAACAAAATTGTATACATCCGACCTCCATTGCCTCTAAATAGGCATGATTTGCTATATACTCGTAGCTAAGTAGTGACTAAAAAAATTGAAGGAGCCAGTGACATCGCTTCAAAAGTTGAAATGCAGCCACTTGAGCTTTAATACTTGCAAAATGACAGTGATGTAGTCCGGACTGAAGTTTACTAATTGTAAATTGTGTGTACAATTTGGAGATATATACACAGATAGCCGGCACAAGCTAGTTGTTGGATCCGCTGAAGGTTACACAGGGCATGTAGATGGGAAACTAAGAGAAGCTAGGATGTATCACCCCAAAGGAATTACAGTCGACGACAACGGAAACATTTACGTTGCAGACACCTTGAACATGGCCATCAGAAAAATTACTGATTCGGGTAATTTGCTGCGCTTTCCAAAAGTTTCGTTGAAACGACTGATAATTGAAATGAACGGTTTTTTAAATGTTATTGCAAGTAAAAAAATTTATCAAAAATGGGGTGCGGTGGATGTTATATGTCGAGTGAACGACCGAGGACTGTTTAAGTGATATTTCAGTGAACAGTCAGGATACTGAGGTAAAGGGGGCCTGCTGCTAAATGTTTAGGTTAATGAAGCAGTAATTTGTTGAAACCCAGGGATTACAACAATAGCAGGAGGCAAACGGAGCCATGGAGGGGGACACACTGACGGAGCAAGCGAAGACGCAAAGTTCTCTGATGATTTCGACATTGTTTATGTACGAAGTAGCTGCTCACTTTTAGTCACTGATAGAGGAAATCAAGTAATTCGTGAAATACAGCTTCATGATACTGATTGTTCATATGAGCATCCGGTTCAACTCGAGGAGGGTGAGGAGGAAAGCTTACATTTAGGTATACATCTCAAACTTAATATGCAGATGGATACTGTCAGTATTAGATTTTCCTAAGTTAGCGAAGGGCAACATCCAGCAATCGCTGCACAAATAATCGGTAACTAGAAAGTAGAAACCTAATCAGTGAAATATTCTTCCATGATTGCAGGTGTAGCAGTCCTTGTAGCCGCTGTGTTCTGCGGCTACATGTTAGCATTACTCAAGCAGAGGGTGCAAGCATTGTTTTCTACAAAAAAGGTAATTATATTAATCGACGTTTTAATCAGTAGCTAGCTCGTGTCATTACATTTTGCTAAATAGTGCCAACCGTTTTGTTTTCTCCTTGAACGACAGGATCCAAGAGAACAGTTTAGGAATCACGCGCTAACAGCAACATATCAGAGACCTCTAACTTCAGTAAGGCAACCATTGATTCCACAGGAAGACGAAGATGAATGTGACGACAATGAAGATGAAGGTTTACTTTTCTCGTTTGGCCGACTTATTGTCAATGCCAGCTCATCAGTGGTTGAAGTTTTTGCCGGGTTGATATTTTCGGGATTCCGAAAGAAGAGAGGAAGACCCCAAAACATAAGACATTTCCATCAGATAAATAGGCATGCAAATCATGGATGGCCTATGCAAGATGGTTATTTTATTAGAAATGAAGATGAGCCACCTGGATTAGAAACTCCGACTCCTACAATGAGAAAAGTTCAACAGAAAACCAGGCAAAGCCAGACATTCTACGATGCTCAGGATGATAAATCCTCCCAACATCAAGGTAAGATACCTCAGGAGGAGGAGGAGGAGGAGGAGGAGGAGGAGCATCACAAGAAAAGACAAGGTTCAGCACAAGCGACGACTAACCGAGAAAAAAGCCCCGACAAGAGTGAGATTGTATTTGGAGCTGTTCAAGAGCAGGATGGAAGACGCGAGGCAATGGTTATAAAAGCCGTTGATTATAGTGATCCTGCTTACGCTCATCATAATATTCGTCCTCGGTTAAACTACATGGGCTATTCTTCCTATAGCTATGGGTAGACTATGATCTGAATATACGAGAATATGAATAGACACGATACATCCTTTGCTTTTTGTATATAATGTCGTCGTCACTTTTCAAGAGACTCGATTTTCTCTTCTATATCTCTGAAAATATGTAAACAAATTGTTGCTCTTAAGTTTCAACTTACACTAAACATAGATTTTATCTAAACTAGGCCAATGTGCTTGATTACATATTAAAAAGGAAAAGGAGTCTCAAAACTTATAAGAAACTTTCAGTTGCAACTCGAAACCTTACTCGCCATCACATGGATAACTTGGACGTCATATTGAGTGGAGCGGTATCCTATACATGGAATAATCATCAGCAATTCAAATTACTCGGTTGAGCAAGTTCCTGAATGTCATTACCAGTGTTTTTCAGTAGAGGGGCTCTCTGGTCACTGGTTAACTCCGATTTTCCATTGACTGTAGCAAAGTCCTTCTCTCTGGCTTTTCCCCAAATCACTGCATAAAATCCAGCAGCTATTGCAACAGATCCAATCACACTGAAATCAATTCAACCATTTTGTTAGCAATTGCCAAGCTGAAATTGCTTCTATTGTTCAATGCGGCGAATCTTATGTATATCTTAAGTCAACTTATAGACCTAGTAGAAGATACAATACAAATGGTGGTTAGTAGCTAATTTGCACTGTCTCCATCTGACAATCATGGTCAACCGATGTCAACTTTGACCATTAGTTTATCCAAATTTATGTAACGATACAATGTAAGATCAGGTACATCAGAATTCTTAAAACTATCTCAATATTATCATTCTAAAAAACTTGTAAGTTATGTTACTCCGACACTTTACTTTGGTCCCGTGCCCAACACTTGAAGTGTCCGATACGACACAACACTACTTTTTTAAACCAACATTAAAAACTTCGCAGAAAATAACCATATCCGACACCATGTCGCGTCTGACTCTTGCAGCCGAGTAAGACTAACACAGGCTGTAAGTAATGCATAATGTGAGAGAATATTGGTGAAAATAACATCTTTCGAATACCAAAGTTTAAATAGGAACAGTAAAAATGCTGATGGAGGGTGGAACTTAGTAAGCTAATTGCTGCTTTGCATAACAGAAAATTTCCAATGCTCTATTTTTGACAACGGTCAGTGTGAGGCATATCTTACATAGTTGTTTGCTTAATTTAATCATCCAACTTGAAAACATTAGAGAGCATATTAAGGAGTAGCATATCAGTAAAATATCCAAAGAAGCAGCATTCAAAACTACAAACCTGCCAAGATAAAGATTTTCCTTCAAGAAAGCCAACCCCATGGCCACCGCAATGACAATTGACAAGGGCTTGTATGTAACTACATAAACAGGCCCCTTTTCACGCAGACACCATGTAACAACAGTGTTGCGGAAAACAGTTGTCGATAATGCCTACAATGAACAAAATTACAGAACTTGATACCATTGAGAAGAAAAATGAACAAGTTAATTATAAATTGTGGGATTTAAGGTTCCTTACTGCGAAAACTATAGCAATTATCTCAATTCTGTCATGGAGTTTCCAAGCATTAGCGCCTTTCACCAAAAAGAGGGAAGCTAGAGCAGATTGAAGGGTCCCAAAGAGGCTATAGAAAAAGACTAAAACCACTTCGTCTGGACATTCCTTTGCAGTAGCAGTCTACAATATCAGAGACGTTTCCAATAAGTTGGTTGTCAATAAAATTCAGCTTAAGTTGACAAACATAGAAACGCGGAAGTAAAATAGCTACCTGAAGAATGTTGCATGTTGACGACGAAAGAGCAGTTATGACTAAGAGAAGGCCTCCAAGAGCCCAATTAGAGGACTGTGCAAAAAGATTATTTGAAGAGACGCGAGACATTTGAGAAATCAATGTCGGACCCTTGTATAGGGTCACCACTGTAGCTCCTGTGATTGCTACAATTGTGCCGAAGCATTTAGCTTGGCTGCTATGATTCCTTATATCAAGTTTCTCCATCCTTAAAAGGACTGCTAAGATGAAAGTGAAAACTGGAATCAGGTTGCCAATTGCTGCGCCCAGAGTAGGCGAGCTATACCTGATGCCAGTGAATGCACACATCTGCAACAAACACATTCTGCAAAAAAAAAAAAAATCAAACAGGAACAGTTATGGTTCCTCCCCTTAAGTCTTACAACTAAAAGTCCAACTAGTTTCTCTTAAGACGGATATATCCGTCATAAGGCTAAAACGGGTCAAATATGTTAAATACAACAATGATATAGGACAAAGGAGAACCCAGCCCAAAAGCTAGCTCAAAGGGTGGTAGAGCTCTTGTCCTATATAAACCTCACATCAACACCCCATATGATCGATGTGGGACTCATGTCCCATACCATGCAATGGGATCAAGACCTGTAATAGACAAAAGTAAAATGTCTAGGGAATAATAAGATATTTGTCCTATCTATACAAGTGGGATATTAGCATAAGACGGATACTTCAGTCGAGAAATTTTGCCAAGTCTTAATACAACAACGTTATCCAATTGAAAATGGAAATGGAGTAAAAGCATACCCAATTAATCCAAGAAGAAAGAACTTGTAGAGGAGAGAAAAAGTGATGGGAGTCCTCTTTCCCCTGCATAAACAAAAGTACTACTCCGTAGTCAGTGGCAGAGCCGGGATTTGAAATCAGCGGAGACAGAAAATTTCAGCGGGGTTGAAGAGGTCAAATGCTAATGGGGGCGAGTGCCCTTGCTAGCGCCCCTCGCTCCACCACCGCTCCGAACTAAATATTTGAACAACATGAAAATAAAAAGAATGACCTTAAGAAGTTGTAAAAGTAAAGAGAGAGAAGAATAAGAGTGCCAAGAGCATTGTAGTAAACAACAAAGACAAAGTTGTTCATGCCATTATTCATAGCTGCTTTACTCAATGTTGTCAAACCCACTTCCACACACTCAACTACTATCATCGCCATGAATGGTGCTGCTGATTTCATACATGCTATTCTCCCCATCTTTTTCTTTTTCTTTTTCTTTGTTAATCAATGAATAATTCAAGTGTAATGATTTATTTATGCTTCACATTGATTCAACACTTGTGTTCATTTTGGTTGACTTTTTTTTGCTGAATTTTAGATAGAATGGGATTTCTTGGATTTAGATCAGAATTGTATCATCATGGATTCTGCAGACATTTGGTGTAAAATTTCTGTGATTTTGTAATTTGTTGCCATTTTATCAGATTTTGAGTTTGGGACACAGACATTACGATAAGCGATCAACTCACTGGTTTCTGTACCAATGTAGCCTACATCTTTTGTCCTTTCATATTTTTTCGTAATAATGGAACTTGTACGTGTGGTTTAGGTTATTGGACACGAAATATTAATCGGAAATTTACGCGCTATCCCTGAAGTTTGACATTTAGCATAAAAAGTCTTTGCATTTGAGTCGTTACTCTCTTCATCCACCTTGCAAGCCCCATCCGAACACTCCTAGCTTGGGTGCATAAAAGGATAGTAATACTACCCGGATCTTCTAACTTAGGAGGAGATTCATTTAGGCTCAAAGCATCGCA
This sequence comes from Silene vulgaris, assembly GCA_036897335.1. Taxonomy (NCBI): domain Eukaryota; kingdom Viridiplantae; phylum Streptophyta; class Magnoliopsida; order Caryophyllales; family Caryophyllaceae; genus Silene; species Silene vulgaris. The sequence continues at coordinate 1,054 of JAYMSF010000412.1, read as the reverse complement.
CAAAGAAGCAAATGCTATCGTTTCCTTATCATTTAACAATCTCTTCCCAAATAGAATGTCTTTCATAAACTTAGTGTAAGATGGATTTTGAGTAATGAGTTCGGTGAAAGGAATTTTTACCTCGGGGTTCGTGATAACCTCCATGAACTTACCAAGTTCGGCCTCCTCGTGAGCACTAGCCAACCTTTGTGGGTAGGGCACTTGAACTTTCTCCTTTGGAGGAACATCCTCCCTAGCTTCCTTAGCATCGACAACAACGGGATCTACAACCACTACCTTGGGGACCTTACCCACACTCGGGATTTCTTTCTCAACCTCATCCTCATACGCTTCATCTTCCACAACCACTTCATCGTATGGGCCATTTTTTACAAAAATGGCATTGACGGTCTCAAACGGTGGGTTACCTTGAGGTGGTAATTGACCCGACTTTCTTTGGGCATTGGAAGAGGCCAATTGGGCCACTTGATTTTCTAGCAACTTTACGGCGGCATTGTGAGATTGCTCACTCTTTTCAAGATGCACTATTAGATCAAGTTGAGTTTTGGCCATAAGATTAACCATGCTCTCGAGTTTACTAATCCCTTGCTCCCCTTGAGGTGGTTGTGCGTTTTGTTGAGGGACATGTGGGACTCTTTGTTGGTTAAAACCGGGTTGAGTTATGGCTTTGTGAGGGGATACGTACACATTTTGTTGTGGGGGCACATAATTGTTGGTTGGAGGATTTAATACATTGGTACTTTTGTAGGAGAAATTGGGATGAAACTTTGTGTTGGCATTGTATGTGTTGGAAAATGTACCCGGTGGGTAGGCTCCTTGCCTAAACGTTTGGAACGCACATACCTCATCAAATGTTGCTTCACAAGTAGCGGCTCCATGTCCCGCTTCTCCACATGCATCACAAACCATCACTTGACTTGTAGCCATAGCATTGACTTGTTGAAAATTTGCCTCCTTTGCCTCTAACTTTTGCTCCAACATTGCAACCTTAGCCAACAAAAGAGCATTAAAAGAAGAACCCCCCATACCTTTCAGTGGGACACTCCTAGAGTTG
>JAYMSF010000411.1:0-16262 GCA_036897335.1 Silene vulgaris | reverse complement strand
TAACTTAATAATAGGAACAAACAATTGACTAATATATTTTGGATCATAAATCCAAAACTGGTATGCAATAAACCAGCATCGGCGAAATCTCGGATGATCCTGAAAAATGGATTTATAATTGTTATTTAAGGTTGAAATCGAATATGGTAACTCCTCAAGTGACTTGAGACACGTGAGTAGAAGGTCCAAGAGAAAAAGAACGGTCGCCCGGTACGACTACTCGAACGGCTCAAACTGAAGTGTATATAATACACGGTTTTCTTGATTTCAGGGTGCCAGAACAAAATCGCCGAAAATATCACATAAGGTCCCTGGAGTCAGATAAAGTGACCACATGAATTTTGGGAACCAACGGGGAACATTTGAGTGTAGTAGTATGAAATAAACCAGCATTGGCCGAACCTCGGATGATTTTGAAAAATGGATTTATAATTGTTAATTGGGGTTGAAATCGAATGCGGTAACTCCTCGAGAGACATGAGAAAGGTTGTAGAAAATCCAGGAGAAAAAGAAAGGTCGTCCGGTACACCTCTCGAACTTCTCAAATTGAAGTATAATACACGATTTTTGGGATTTCAGACTCCTGGAACAAAATACACCGAGAATATTACAGAAGGTCCCTCAAGTCAGATAAAGCGGCCACACAAATTTTAAGGACCAACGCGGAACAATTGCTAGTGCTGGTATGCAATAAACTTGCATCGGCCAAACCACGATGGTTCTGGAGAATTCACCGAAAATCTCACAGAAGGTCCTTTTGGTAAGATAAAGCGGCCACACAAATTTTAAGGACCAATGGGGAATATTTTTGTGTGCTGGTTTGCAATAAACCAGCATCGACCGATCCTCGAATGATCCAGAAAAATCGATTTATAATTGTCATTTGGGGTTGAAATCGAATAGGATAACTCCTCAAGAGACCTGGGACACATGGTAGAAAATACGGGAAATAAAGAAAAGTCGTTTGGTATGACCTTTCGAACGACTCAAACGGAAGTGTATAATACATGGTTTTCGTGATTTCAGGGTTCCGGAACAACATTCACCGAAGATCTCACATAAGGTTCCCCGAGTCAGATAAAGCGGCCACACAAATTTTGAGGACCAACAGGGAACATTTGAGTTTTCTGGTATTCAATAAACCAATATTGGCCGAACCTCGGATGATCTTGAAAAATGGATTTATAATTGTTAATTGGGATTGAAGTCGAATGCGGTAACTCCTCAGGAGACCTGGGACACGTTGTAGAAAATCCGGGATAAAAAGAAAGGTCGTCAAGTACACCTAACGGACGACTCAAATTGAAGTGTATGATACACGGTTTTTCATGATTTCAAGGTGTCGGAACAAAGTCAACGAAAATATCACATAAGGTCTCTGGGGTCAGCTAAAGCGGTCACACAAATTTTGAGGACCAAGGGAACATTTGAGTGTGCCGGTATGCATGCAATAAACCAGCATCGGCCGAACCTTAGATGATCCTGAAAAAAGGATTTATAATTGTTATTTGAGGTTGAAATCGAATAGGATAACTCCTCAAGAGACCTCGGGAACGTGGTAGAAAATCCGAGAAAAAAAAGAAAAGTCGCCCGGTACGGCTCAAATTGAAGTGTATATACACGGTTTTTGGGATTTAAGGGTTTCGCAACAAAATTCACCGAAGATCTCACACAAGGTTCCCTGGTGAGATAAAGCGGTCACACAAATTTTGAAAACCAACGGGAAACATTTGAGTGTGCTGGTATGCAATAAACCAGCACCGGCCGAACCTTAGATGATCTTGAAAAATGGATTTATAATTGTTAATTGGGGTTGAATTCGAATGCGGTAACTCCGGACACGTGGTAGAAAGTCCGGAGAAAAAGAAAGGTCGTCCAGTACACCTATCGAACGACTCAAATTGAAGTGTATACTACGCGGTTTTCGTGAGTTTGGGGTGTCGGAACAAAGTCACCGAAAATATCACATAAGGTCCCTGGGGTTAGATAAAGCAGCCATTAAAATTTTGAGGACCAACGGGGAACATTTGAGTGTGCTGGTATGCAATAGACGAGCATTGGCCGAACCTCGGATGATCTTGCAAATTGGATTTATAATTGTTATTTGGGGTTGAAATCGAATAGGGTATCTCCTCAAAAGACCTTGGACACGTGGTAGAAAATCCGGGTAAAAAAAGAAAATTCGTATGGTACGAACTTTCGAACGGCTCAAATTGAAGTGTAATACACGGTTTTCGGGATTCCAGGCTTCCGGAACAAAATTCACCGAAGATCTCACACAAGGTTCCCCAAGTCAGATAAAGTGACCATACAAATTTTGAGGACCAACGGGAAACATTTGAGTGTGCCAGCTAAACGTGAGATGATTTTGAAAAATGGAGTTATAATTGTTAATTGGGGTTGAAGTCGACTCCGGTAACTCCTCAAGAGACCTCGATTTTCAGGATTTTAGGGGTTCGGAACTAAATTCACCGAAAATCTCACAGAAGGCCCATCTGGTCACATAAAGCGGCCACACAAATTTTGAGGATCAATGAAAAACATTTGTGTGTGGTGGTTTGCAATAAACCAACATCGGTCGATCATCGGATGATCTTGAAAAATGGATTTATTTTTGTTATTTGGTGTTTTATCCTAAATTTGCCTGATTGAATCTGACTAGTTAGGAATGAATATGGGGTATCTAGCTCGTATTAAGAACGTGATATGAAGAAAAACAAGTAAGGAAAGGAAATGATTTTATTAACTTTCTGAGTAGAATAATGCGATTAATTTGGTTGAGTATGTTGGAATTACAATATAATTAAGATGCTAAGATGGGAAAATCAATAATAAAAATCGTGCCCTTTACAAATGATCTTCTCACTATTTATATGGTCTACTTTTGGGAACGTTGAGTCCTCCAACGTTCACACTCGATGTTGTTGGGTGGTTCCGGATTAATAGGGCACGCTTCCTATTAATCCGTATTGACTTGTCAAAGCCCAATCTTCCACTCTTCAACCGTCTTACACACGTTTTCTAATGCTTGTGAGGGTTTTGACTGGGTCTTCCTCAAATGTAGGATCCTGACTTCCTTCCTTAGATGTGCTGTCCAGGGCAGACGAGCTGGAGGGGATTCTTTCTGTTCCTGTATAGCCTTTATTCTGCTCTGACTGGAATTTACCTTTGTCTTATGACCTCTGATACGTATTTGTCCGGATTGGAGTCAAGCTGTCCTTCTCATGCTGTCGGACTAATTCATAATCTGGCCAGGCAAATATGGGCTCAACATTTGGGCTGAAATCGAATAGGATAACTCCACAAGAGACCTGGGACACGTGGTAGAAAATCCGGGAGAAAAAGAAAGGTCGTCCGGTACGACTTCTCGAACGGCTCAAATTGAAGTGTATAATACACGATTTTTGGAATTTCAGGTTCCCGGAACAAAATTCACCGAAAATCTCACATAATATTTTCCTCGGGTCAGACAAAGCGGCCACACAAATTTTTAGGACCAACAGGGAACACATTTGAGTGTGCTGGTATGCAATAAACCAGCATCGGCCGAAGCTCGGATGAACTTGAAAAATGGATTTATAATTGTTATTTGTGGTTGACGTCTAGTAGGGTAACTCCTCATGAGACCTGAGACATGTGGTAGAAAATCCGGAAGGAAAAGAAAGGTCGCTCGGTACAACCTTTCGAACGGCTCAAATTGAAGTGTATAATTTACAATACACGCTTTTCGGGATTTTAGGGTGCCGGTACAAAATTCACCTAATATCTCACAGAAGGTCCCTCGGGAGTCGGGTCAGATAAAGCAGTACACTTGCATTTTATGATTTTATCATAGCAACTGGCCAATAGTAGTACGCTTGTAACACAATAACTTGGTATATCAGGGTAACTGCTAGAAACAACATAGCCATAGGATTGCATATAAACCGTCACAAGACTCAAGATGCAGTAAGTACAATCTCTGTTCAGCAAATCAAACCTTATTCTTTTTCCTTGTGGATTTAAGTCTGCTACTTTTATCCTTAAATACTATTACAGGGATAATAAGTACCTCATTCTTTGAACTATCCACATGGATTTGGGAATCACTTCATCTTCAGCCAGTGGTAAGAACAGCATGATTAATACCAATTACACAAAACTGACCATGGTAAGATGATCGGAAGAGGACAAATGTGTTACTACGTCTTATGATCTTCAGATATAAATCTGTTATCGTCTTCCTCACCTTTTCAGAGGAGCTGTTCCATGGATACCTAAACTAGGATGCACGTGGTTGTTGATGTACGTGTCACCAGATATACTGTTTGGGCTCCCAAAGCTGTTTATCATATTCGATGCCCCAACATCAAAGCATTTCACAGAGAAAGTACATGGATCTTGCACATACGGTAGAGGCCCAATAAGAGCTGGACTTTGAGGGGAGTGATGCTCCCCAGTTATGTCATGCTTGGAAGAGGTTTCAGAGATCGAGTTCACATTTTGAGCTGCGGGGACCAGTGAAGGATCATCTTCCTCGTTGTTGACTACCATTAAGTCCTTACCCATCAACCTAAGAATTGGAGCAGGAGTTGAAGAATCAGAGTCTCCAATTCTAGGGGATTGAACAGACGTGATATTCTGATGCGAGGTATGACCAGAATCTACTAGTTTCTCTGACTCTATACTCCGACAAATTGTGTCATCTTGACCATATCGCCATTTAGTCAAACTTGAATAGGTGTACTTTTCTCCAGGGAAGGCCACCAAAGATGACATTTTCTGCACCAGGAGTTCAGATTCTTGGATATTCATAGCAGCACTCCAAGGAATCACTTCCTTCCGTGAACAGCAGCATTGCTGGCTTCTACCCTGGCCTTCTTTTAAATCATTAACAATAGAAGCAACTCTTTCAGTTTTGACAGCTGTGGATTTTGAAAATACTGTCAAAGTATCCAATGGTGAACTAGCACCTAACCATTCTTGATAAACATGATCATTTGTGACACCCAGGTTGAAAATAGAGGATGCTGCCGAAAAAAGAGAATCTGATGAATCCCCATTAACCACATTGTCTCCATCTCCAAAAGAATGTTCCAAGGATGATGAGCTCAGATCTTCAGAGCCCATATCGCTGAAACTAGGTAAATCAGATCCTGGTGGTCCGGGAATGAGTATTGGGTCGATTTCCATTAAATGGAAATTGCCATTTCCCATCTTCAGCTCTGATCTTTCAGTGGCAGATACATCTCTATACAACATCTGCTCCTCCATCAGATCATGTTGAGGAAGATAACCCTTTGACCCATCCTGGGATAACGAGCTCTGAAATTTGTTTGCACACTGCATTGTGCTAGAGAGAAGCGGAGACACATCAGCAACGTTCTGCAACTCAGGATCAAAAGACGGGTTTAAACTGATATCAGTTTCTTCAAAAGCCAAACTAGTAGATAAATCAGGATCATCAATTTCCTTTCCCCCGTGCCTTGTTTCAGCAGATCCGGCAAAACCATAATTACATTGGGCGCCACCTCCACACTCACTAAACCTATTTGTGTCTCTTAAACCACCCTGACTACAACCTTGCATGGCACCAGATTGATCTCCAGTGTCATTTGACCGTGCATCAGTCTCTGAATTGCAGGATCTCATCTCGTCAAATGAGTTGGTCCGGTAACTATATAATATTTTACAGCTTCCAGTATTAATTACAGCATCGGACTGAATCTCGATTTCTCTTTCAAGTGAAGGCACTGGAGTTGATCCAGACTCCAAAGACTTCCATACACAATCTTTGGTGCTTTCCCCATTGAAACCAGGAGCCCGAAACTTCAAGGGTGCCAGGATCGTCTGTTTGTTGTCTTGGATTTTGTTTTTTAGTGGACTATGCATTGTCTTTCCACAACAAGAACCCGAACTCTTGTGCTCTGCTCTCATGCTTTGCTGTATGGAACACAGAGGTTTCTTTGGGAAATGTGGAAGCTTTTTAGCAAGTTTTCTCCTGGTGACTTTGTGATCGCTCCTCATCCGCAAGTCATACCTGCAGACTGTGGTAGTCGCTTTAGGGTCATTTTTCTTTGCAAAGGAGGATGTACATCCACCTGAAGAGTCAGGGACTATTTGATTCTTCTGCTCTTGGGCTTCGAGTCCTTTACCAAGTGAGCCAGTTGGTTGCTGCTTCATGTGGCTTTCATGACCTGCACATGTAGCCTTTTCAGCCGCACAAGCCTGTGGATGATGAACATGTATGAGGTTATACACTGCGATTAAACCACATATATTCATCTGGAACACGTAGTTGCAGCAGCTGATTTAAAAAAAAAAAAGGTAACACTTCTAAAAGTAACAAAAATAACGCTTAGGGTATGTTCTCTGAAACTTCTTTCGCTCAAAATGTTAAAGAGAATTCCATTATTGTTTAGAACGTTAGAAAAAATATGTTTATGTGAAATGAGTTCAGCTTACCAAAATTGAAAAAGAAGGCCCTTAGAAATGCTGGAAGAACATTGGACAAAAATCTAGCATTTCTAGCATGCCTCAGTAAGACAAACCAAGTCATACGAGGGGCTTTTAAAAAAAAAAAAAAAAAAAATGACAAGTACCATTTTCAAGAGCAATAGAGTCCCACATCACATTGGACGAACCTTAAATAATTTAAGAACATTTCTGTTGCTCCCTTTACTATATTACCATTTTAAAGAGCAGTTCCACTCACGTTGGACAAACATGAATAATTTAAGAACATTTTTGTAGCTTTCTTCACAATATCACCATATTTAACCTAAGCTACCTATATAGACATGACGATTTCAATATAAATATAAGCAAACACACACAAAAAAAAAGTAGAAGGGAGAAAGATGCAGATCATAAGAACAATCTTTAGCATACTTTAGCAGAGTATTCCTTGACCTTAAGAGACAAGAGGTGTTTTTTCTGGCGTGTGACTCTAAGATACTTCAAATGTTTCACAAGATGCCTCTTCCTACTTGCAGAAAACAAATTAGATCTCTTGCCCCTCCTAGATTGCTTCCTCGCTTTTGGATCCTCTCTAGGCTTAGCAAATGACGATGGCACTGTTTCATTGAACTTTGAAAGGATACGAATTTTTTTGCCACTGGAGTCAATATAAACGGAATCATCATCACAATTATTAACAGTATATCTTGAAGATACTCTATGATTACTCCCTTCAATGTGCAGTCCAGTATCTTCAGAAGTAGTGTCTAGATTTATAGCCCAGTTAGAGCCATTTCTCCTGTCCAAATCTTCTAAGGTGCACTGTGGGGCTGTTGCGCAGATGTCAACCATTGATCTCATTTTTCTTGGCTTTATTCTAGGGTTAACTAGCTTGGAATTATTCATCCAGTTTGGACTAGATTGAGAAGAAAGGCACTGATCAATATGGGCATTTAAAGTCGTATTTGAAGATGATGAAAATTTTTCACAAACAGGGCAAATTTTAGTAGCCGTTGCTTCTGAAGGAGCCGTGCAAGCAGAAGTAATATCTTCAGGTGTAGCACGCCTACTGTTCACTGGTAATTTCAATGCCGCTCTACGCTTCTTATCAAATACTTGTGAGACTGAACTCTTAGTCTTGTTGGCAGCAGAAGCTGCAGCTTCATGTTCATCAGAGACAACCTCAGACATTGGAAGGTTGCTTGTGGAGACCGACCCCACCTCAGATTGACAAATGACAGGAGTTGTCTGGAATGCCAAGTCTTTTTCTCGCACAGATGGAAAAGAATCCAGATCCCTGAAACCGTCGGCAAACTCCTGATTCCAGCAATGATTAATGGCAGTGTCTCGTACCGGATGAATTTTCATCACTGAAGGCCTCTCATTAAGATTGCTTTCTTCACTGGAAATGCTCTTCTCGACCAAACATCTTTTCACTGAGTTATCTCTAAAAGAATCCACAAGCTGGAAAGGAGGCAATACATTCTTTACCCCATGTTTCAGACAAAGCTGCAAATTCTTCTCAGAAAAGGGCCAATTAGTGCTGATATCCTTGTTCCGAGCAGAAAAGACATAATCTCTGCAGACAGAAACAATGACATTCCTCAACTAGTCAAGATCAGTTTTCTAGCAATCATAATCACAGAACACTGAATCGTCGCCCAATGGTTAAGTTGTACATTTATTGAGTCTTTTTCTAAAATAATGCTTTTAAAAAAAAAAATGGTATTGGCAGCAAGCAGCATGAGTTCCATGCTTGCTGTATATGTTTTCAACTGAATGCTATTATTTTAGGGAGGTTTCTCATCTCTCATAGCACAGCAATGGTATTAAGCATGACACCCTCAAAAACCTTCCCCCTTTTGGACTTTGGAGTTTTTACTAAAACCAAAAGCCGCTCCTTGCATTTGGCTCCAGATCACGTAGATTTCTAACTCGTCCTATCTCTCACTGAATCATAATGAGAAAAACCTTCTCTAATCCAACGCGCAATCCCCAATAGAAAGGCCATCCTTCTATTCTATTATCAGTAAACTATCTTACGATGGGAATTAATTAAGTTGAGACTTGATGGCTTCGAAATGGAAGGAGCAACCATGTTCACTTGATCGTTAGCTAACAACATAACTTGAAAATCACAATGATCAGTAATCTGACATATAACATTTTGACATCAGTTGGTAGTCTTGGTACATACCAAGTGCCTTGCTTTGTAACTTGTAAGTAAGTATGCTGACTAATACAAGAAAAATAAGACAGAAAGGGTAAAGAAAGGGAACACAGAAAAAGGAAGTAGATTAAAAAAATCCTCCTAATCTCAAAGTTAAAAAGGGTGTTGGGGTAGACAAGGAAACCAGAAAGTCCTCACCTGATGGAAAATTCAGGAACACGGTCACAATTATCCGGCTCAATTCTTGCTTGTATGACCATCAATTTTCCAGTAGGTAGGTTAATGGAGTCCCATGGTTGCTGAGTTGATGAGTCAAGCTCATCTTCAGAATTCATGATCCTGGCACTAGACTCCGATGTTGACACACAGGTGGTATACATTCTGTCGGGCACGCTCTTACTTGCATCCAAGGCACTCATCCTACACCCATTAGGTTGACTAATATCAGGAGTCACTCTTGGCCTCTTGTCTACTACTTGAGGATAACTCTCTAAGCTGCAGTGTTCCCTTTTACGACCTTTACTCTTAATCTTGAGGGAATCAGATTCATTTTTGGTCTGGTCTGCTTCGTCATATGCATGTCTAGATTTAGGTTCTTCTGGCAGGTAACCTTTTACTAGTGCATCATCATCTTTGAACTCAGCATGTTCTCTCTTCAAATGCTGAAGCTCGGCCTTAAGAGAGTCGACTGTTTTGTGTAGAGAAGTAGTTTCCAGCATTCCCTTAGGTAATGAATCCTCAGCATCGACCCTAACGATTTGTTGTCCAATAACCCCAAGTGTGTCAACCATTTGAGATAATTGGGGTGTGTTAGTCGTAGATGGAGTTGGGTTGAAATGTAAGTTGAGAGGGGCCTTTGAAAACTGCATTTCCACATCCATTTGGAAAACAGTGTTGGTCTGGTGTTGCTGGGCTTGAGCTACTTGGTGGCTGGTAGAGGCAGGTGCAAGTGATGGTGCATCAAGAATTGCACAAATATTGGGATGAGGTTGTTGGTTTAGAGGTATTCGGGCAGTGATATAATGTCCTCTAGCGGTGTCGAGATACAGTTTAGTAGCAGCATCTGTAACGGGTAGAAATCCGTTAATTGGGTGTTGAAGTTGGTTAGATGGATTATGTTGAGGTTGTATTAGTTTCATAGCGACATCACATGGTTGTAAATGGTGTGATTAAGGTTCAAGTGGTATCTGCAGCAAGAAATCAAAATAGAAATAATAAGTGTAATAATTTGACATGATGATGATGATGATGATGAGCAGAAGCAGAAGCAGAAGCAGAAATAAGAAAAGAATAAAGGAAAAAGGAAAAAGGAGAAAGCAACCTGAATGGTAGACGATGATCGGAAACCCAACGACAACGACAACCCTAGGCGAGGTAGCACCATAATGAATGAATGGTAATGGTAATGGAGAAACTGAATTGAGAAGATGAAACCAACATATATAAATATAAACTAGTGTTGTAGACTAAGTAAGTGAGTGGTAATGATTGGAGAGATAAGAATATTTAAGGATTCAAATGAACTGGACACTGGATTCTGGAGATTAGCTTGCTTTCTTGCTTGGTTTATATGGATTCAAATTTAATTGATTTGGGGAAACAAGATTTCATTTAATTTTACTTTAATTTAATGCCCAAAATATTTAAGGAAGACGGAGAGAGAGAAGAAAGAATAGAGATTAATAAATTCCTTAAATCTTAATAATGGTGTGTTTCTCGAGTCAACTTAAAATGTTTGTTAGGGATAAAGGAGAGACTAGAGAGGACGACCCTCCCTCCCACTCGCTGCAGAGTATTTCACTATTCATCACTCATCTAAAACACTCTCTACTTGTCTTGTGTGTCTACTCTCTACTTGCTCATGTCGGTAAACACCCCGGGCGGGGGCAATCTAATCTCTAAAACAAATTCTCATTTGTGACGAGCATATCCGTCGCAAACCATATGGAAGATAAAACAAAAGCAAATTGTTTAGGGAGTAGCATTCTCTTTTGTCTTATCTAACCATGTGTATAATATTTGACCCTCACAAGGGAGACTTGCTGAATCTCCTATCTCTCCCCCACCCCAATTACACTCATCATTGCGGTAAAAAAAAAAATATTTACTCTCTCAATAAGTGTTGCTTCCGACCCTCTCAAACTAGACGCACCAAATAAAATACTCGGTATAACTATTTAATGATAAAATGCCTACAATTAATCTGTCTAAAATAAGAATTTGCATTACTCAATTTATGCAATCAAATACTCTTCCAACTCCAACTTACGTCCCTAACACCAACTTCATTACGGCTTCCCATTCAATTTATGAAAACTCTCAAAAACCAAACCAACAACACATCTAACATTACAAGTTTACAACAACAAAACAACAATCATCTTCATCTCTCCTTACATTTCTGCATCGCCTCTACTTCTGACACTTAAATGTACAGGACACCTTCTATCACACTCGCAATTTTGTGCTTACGGCACCATCCCTCGAGGATTATCACATTCTAGTTTTTTAATGATGCTACCTATAACACCCCAGTCAAATCCACGATAGTGGAGCCACCTAATCACCCTCGCCTTACGCGTCTCGTGAGCTACATCCCGGCTTCGTTGCCACTGCTTTGATGCCTGGATATACAGTTGCTGCAGCGAACAACTCGACAGCCTAACACTTGACCTTTCTTCGCCTTCTTCTTCACAATCCTCAAAAACTGACTTTACTGCTTTTTCCACATCATCTTCGCTCACACCCTTCGTTGAAAGTGCCTGAATCCAACAAAAAAACCATTCCTATCTTAGTCACTATGTAACAATCATTTAGACGATAAATTATTGGACAATGCGTGGTTTAGTATGAATATTTGTGGCACTAGTTGCCCGCCCATTCGCTTCAAATACTTCATCTCTCACAGCCCTAAACTTCTAGTTGTGGATCGTAGAGCGAATAAAACATACATAGTACAGTCATCTCAATACTTTTTTGGATACGAGTTTGGTTAAAAACCCAACTGCTAAAAGCAACCAAGAGCTCCAGCCTCACATGAACCACAACTTGAAGCAAACAAGTAATAGAGACAGAACAACGATCAACAAAGCAATCAGCAAAAGCAAAGAACGTGATTTCCATCACATATTCCTTCCTGTTCATCAATACCCATAACTGAATCGTCCATACACTTTTTAGTCCTCATTGCTCATGGTTTTTCAAAATTTGTTGCACCCTTGACGTGTCTAATGGCTGGCTGTTCAGCAATCAAAATTGTCCCTATATCTGACTCTTGTATAGCTATCCTAGTAACATATCACTACTAACATTGTCTCTATTTGTAAACGAAAGCGGATGGAAAAGAAAGAGAAAGAAGATGTTGAGCAAACAAATCATCAAGAAAGAAAGGTTACTTGTTTGATTCGCCTTGGACCCCAACTTGAGGACTTCCATCTAGAATGAGAGAATGTTTCTGCATAAAGGCCGTCATTGATCAGCCCCCTGCCAAAGTCAATAGCAAGACACACGGTGAGATCTCGATACAAAGCAAGACCCAGTACTCATATTCACAATCACGTGAATTTGCTTCCGAATGCGTTTTAAATTCCACAATATGTAGTGCAGCCAAAGTTAATGACCAAGAACTTTCTCATAAAATGAAAAAGTATATTACTTGCCCCAGCTCGTCTATATTCTCCTCATTTTACTTTAGTGGTCAAACGACGTCGACTTTGAATGAGATTTTCTCACTGATTATATCTACAAGTCTACAACTTTAAAAACATAATAATAATACAGTATAAATCAAATCAAAGATTTCAAATTTTAAATTTGAATATTTGACCTGTATATATATCTTGAGAAATTAATGAGCAAAGTTCGACAAAGGCTGACCAACAAAGCCAAATGGGGAAAATTAAATTGGGACAGGGGTAATAGAACTTAAGAGAACCTACGCGGGTAACATCATGACCAACCTGCCCTGGAAATCACGCACAACTGCCTCAACAATATAAGGAGGAAAAAGCTTCGCGCCAAGTTTTTTTCGGAGCTCAACAGCAGTAAATGCCCTGCAAATAAAGGAAACATAATTCATCAAATGGACTAGTTAAAGTATGATGAATATTTAGGATATAGCAGATTGCCAATTTGAATTGTGTGTCTGTTGGCCAACCTTCTTGCAAGCAATTGAACAGCCAACTTCTCAGCACCTTGTCTAGTCTTGTCAGGTTTAGCTTTGAAATACGTATTGCTTGACTGTACATCCTCGAATACTTCCTCAGGCGCTTCCATGCATTCTTCATCTACAAGCCCATCGCTACCCAACTCTTGATTCAATTTGATACCCTCTCTTAGACCCCCGCTGTTGTATGTTAGAGCGTTGTGTGCAACTACTTGACCCGTTTTCATGGAGTCAACAACCTGCTTGTGGGCTTTTATTTGTTGTTCATCGGTGAAGTCTTTTTGATGCCCGTTCAAGTGGTTCAAAATTGGACCTTAGTGACATTAAAAATCACAAGGTCAGTATTCCTCCAACTAAAACAATAACAAGTTTAACCTAGTCCCGCAAAGGTGACCCCTAATTACAATTGCATGATTGCATTAGTATTACCAGTGGCGTATTTAGAATTGAACTAGGTATACAGTATACTGTCAGCTTACCCTCGCTTTTCAGCATCTTTCCCTCAAATACAGTAGAATGAGAGATGGAAGGAATCTGATGTTGAAGAGAAATGTGTGTGGCTGAAGAATTGGATTGTTCATTATCAACAACATGTTGACGTCTCTTAGAAACATATCTAACAGGTAATCCAGAAGCATCGGCATCGGCAGTGGTGTTGTGTGAAAAACATCTAACAGCATTCCTTGTCAACCTATATGATTCAACAATATCCTTAAAAGAGCAACATTACGGGTAGGTGACCGTCTTAAGTTGAGACCTCTCACAACCTCCTTTAATTCCAGCTCTATTTTAATAAAGACGGTCTGGTCTTAATAAACAAGAAAAGGTGCAACATTGTAAGCAGTTTCCATAGTATACAGTCAAAATGAGAAATTCAATCAATCATAAATAAATAAAGAGAGAATAGGAGAGTGGTTACCAACCATTGAGGGTGGAGAATGCGATGGTTGGCAAAATGATTAAAGGAAAGATATCTCAATAAATTGGCAGTCGACATTCTTCAACTCTGGTCTCTAGGGTTTCCTCTTTTCAATTTCGCCCCTTCCTGAGTTCCTTCCTTCCTTCCTTTTTAATCTCGCGCTCTCTTGCTTTGTCAAATTAACCTTCTTTTTTTAGTGAGGTGCTACTTCAAGTTATTGAATGTTGTCGACATGTTGCAACAAGGTCATTTTTTTTACAACTGGATAAATATTTGTGGCACCGAGTCCGAGTCATTTTAAGATTGCAATTATTTGTTAAGTTATGTATTTAAGTTGAATCGTGGATAAATTTTAAGATTCTCACATTAATATAGCTTTCAAAACTTGCAAATAATACTTTTTACAAGTAGAAAATTAAAAAAATAATGATAAAATATCACAATCCTACGTAACATATTAACATTCCCTAATGATTCATCTAGGAAGGAGTATGATAGACTCTCATGTCTCATCCACCTTGACAGCAAATACAAAGTGGCAGCAACCAACCACCACGGGACTCTCATCATCGTCACCCTCTTTCACACTATCGTCTTCGTCTAGTACGCTGTGTAATGACCCTGGTTTGAAAATGAACAAACCATGGGCCGACCCGTTACTGTTAAACAACCAATCATGCACATCCCAGAATATTTGGATAGGTATATTGTTAACAAGTACTGTCTCGTTCCCTCTGAATCTCCAGTTTAGGTTCATTACGCGTACCACCACCCGCCCATCTATGCTTACTCGTAACTCCTCATCACCGTGCTTCAAGTGTCGGTTCTCTATTGTAACATCGTGCTCCTTTGGCCCGTCACCAAGTAACACCTTCGTGTCAAAGCTATTTTTCCCATATAAGATTTCCTCTTTATGTAACAATGTGGGACATACCTGTACAGACACGTGTTAACATACGGAAATTAGACATGTATGATAAAACCAATTGTCATGTAAAAATGTTTTACATACACATTTGTAATTTAATGATAAAAAAAAGCGTAAAAACTTGATTTTATTCATGTGTAACCCACCTGAGTTGGTCTGGACAAGGTTCTCCTAAATGCATCAGCTTTTAAGTCGCCTAATAAGAGTACCATTTGTTTGTCACACACAATCGCAACGTAATAATCTGAGCAGGGTTCTGGGTTGGCAGAGAATTTTGCAGCTCGAAAATCCCAATAAATGTCTACTCTCACATCATCATCAATGTTGAGAGATTTGAGGCCTTTCCTGCTCCAGAACTGAGAAGCATGAAAATCAATTTCGCAGGTTTGAGGGTCTTCATCGCACATATTTTCAATGGTAATGGCGAGGGAATGACTTGTGGAAGCTTTGTACCATGTTATTACAAGGTTTCGCGTTGAGGTTTCAAGGATTGCTTGATATGTGCATGTGACTGAGCTCTCCGTTTGTAAACCTGGGTCGTTCTCGTTTAATTTTGTCGTAGCAGCCTCTTCTTGAAGGCTTGAATGTGCTGGAGAAGATTGCATAGAAGACATCTATATGACCAAATCCAATCTATACACCAACTCTAAAATTCATCACGCAAAACAAATCTATTATAATATTGTTACAATAAGGTATGAATAACATCGACATTATCATTCTTTAATCTGGTGTAATCGAAGGGATGAAAGCTTAAAATTGTAGGTCCATTACATTACATTACATTGGTGAAAGATGAGATCGGAGAGTCGAGATGAAATGAATCATTAGGTTGGATGATGCTAACAAGACGGTGTTGGAATTGTGAGCATCCAAAAACAATTGAGATGCTCAGGAGAGGATTTGAGATCCTTTGAAATGTTATCTGTCAAGTTTCAATTGCAGCAAACCCAAAAATAGACAGCTTGTCTTAAACATGAATGGATGGTTTTAATTGCACATAGATGACACCTGAGGCTTTGATGGACAACCTTTCCTTCATCACAGATTTTCCTGATTTCCTTGTGTTTGTTGTCAATTTTACAATTTTGAATTTTCCATTACACAAGCCACAAAAACGTCCACTGACCACTATATATAGTAATCCTACTTTTATCGTATTACATAAGACCAAGACCGACTATTTTGGTCAAGGCGCATACAAACTTTAATTTATAAATCATACAAATTGGTTCCCATTTAATACCATTTTACAAGTTACCGCCTGATTAATTATTATTTTTTGCAAAATACGGTGTTACTTTTTCACATACAGATTTTACTTTTTCACATACACTCTTTTATTATCTTTCCATCTATTACCCTTTTTAGTTTAACCCTAACCAAACACCTGTTGTATCGACTTTTCCCTAAATTTAATCCAATTACCCTAAGAACTACAAAAATGAATCATAAAATACTTCAATTAATCAAGTAATTCACTACTAGGTTAGATCCCGCGCAATGCATGCGCGGTATTTATAAAATTTTTATTTTTAAGTGTATTAGATTTTAAATTGACACCTGAACACCTCATTATTTTTATATTCACCATATTATATTTTGATTTAATCAATTTGCAAACTAATCAAAAAAATTGAGT